>CAIGQQ010032720.1:107832-186177 GCA_903798035.1 Danio albolineatus | reverse complement strand
TCTGTCTGTCTGTCTGTCTGTCTGTCTGTCTGTCTGTCTGTCTGTCTGTCTGTCTGTCTGTCTGTCTGTCTGTCTGTCTATCTATCTATCTATCTATCTATCTATCTATCTATCTTTTTGCCTGTCTGTCTGTCTGTCTGTCTATCTGTCTGTCTATCCATCTATCTATCCTTTTGTCTATCTATCTATCTATCCATCTGTCTATCCTTTTGTCTGTCTGTCTGTCTGTCTGTCTGTCTGTCTGTCTGTCTGTCTGTCTGTCTGTCTATCTATCTACAAACAAATTAAACGTCCATCCATCCATCCATCCATCCATCCATCCATCCATCCATCCATCCATCCATCCATCCATCCATCCATCCATCCATCCATCCATCCATCCATCCATCCATCCTATATCTACTGTATCCTAATATATTATCTAATATATTCTTATCATTCACAACTCAACATCAAAATAAATTAATTCATGCATTTTATGTATATATATATATATATATATATATATATAAACAATTTAAAAAGCATCAAATGATTGATCCAAATTGTTTAGTAAAAAAATATTGAAAGAATATTTGTTAAAAAAGGGCATTAAATTGTACATTGGTGCTCAATAATATTGATTAGAAAATATGTTGTGTCTTTTTTTATATTTTAATAATTTTAAACAAAGTTTATATGTACAATTTTGTTGTTAAAGTGACTGCTGAATCATTTTTCATGTGATATTGAAAAACTAAGTCTATTTTTTTCTTAATGAAATAAACCAAACAACCAAATAAAATCATTGATCAATTTTCAGAAATCAAGTGGTGTTTGATTTGCAGATTTAGTGGGAATCTATTTTGCAAAAAAGTGATTAAACACGATTAATTGCAACATCCAGTATAATATGCCTGTGTACCTGTAAGTACTGTGTGTATTTATTATGTATATGAATGTTTATAAAATACTAAATGAAAATATTTACATATTATATTTATATCGGCGACATGATGGCTCAGTAGTTAGCACTGTCACCTCACAGCAAGAAGGTCGCTGGTTCAAGTCCCAGCTGGGTCAGTTAGCTTTTCTGTGTGGAGTTTGCATGTTCTCCCCCATATGGGTTTCCTCCGGGTGCTCCGGTTTACCCCACACTCCAAAGACATACGCTATATGAAATAATAAACTAAATTGGCTGTAGTGTATGTGTGTGAATGAGCGTATTGATGTTTCCCAGTACTGGGTATCAGCTGTGTAAAACATATGTGGGATACCTGGCGACCCCTGATGAATAAAGGGACTAAACCGAAGGAAAATGAATGAATTAATTATATTTATATGAACGTATCATTTGTATTACATAAATTTTTTTTATATATAAATACAAATAAACATTTTCCCTGTATATAATGTGCATTTTGTAAATACAAATTATTATATTGGATGTGATTTATTTGGCAGCACTAAAAATGAACGACTTTTTGGTCTTTAAGAGTAAAATAATATGAAAACTAACATATTATTTTGGTAGTGCACACGGTTGGAACACCTGTCATGCTATACTCTGCACTGTGCTCTATTTTTGTACCAGACTAATAGAGTTAAAAGAGCAGGTGTTTTGACCTGAACAGAGTTAAGTGCAGCAGCATTTCTGTCAGAGCCCTTAATAACACAGCAGGCATTGTTCAAGATACCTTATTCTAAAGTTAATAGAGAGAGCGCAATGATTTAGTTGCTGTTCTATTGATATATGCATAGTTATTAGTCAAATTTGACAAGTATTATTATCAACTGCTAAAATGTTGTTTGTGACCACGCTAATAGTTCCTATGAGCATCAACATGGCCTTCTGGAAGTGATGAAAATGTTTGGGTTAGGAGCCTGGACTCTGATTGCACTGGGAAAGGTGTGTATTATGTAACAGTGGGAGCCCAGGGAGATGAGGGAGATTGGGATGTGCTTACCTGTGAGTGCTCACATTCTGTTTGTGGGAGGAGACAAATTCATGGAGCAGCTGCCTGAAAGAACAAAGTCACGACATCTCCCCGGAGGATTCCCCCTCTGTCACTCTTTTCCTCCCATTCGCTCTCTCTCACACTTCCTTTAAAGCCTGCGCAGAACACTGTACAGTGTGTTTATCAAAACTAGCTCGTTCAATGCTCCTTTTAATATTTTTGTTGATACTGCATAACACTTCAGTTTATACTCAAGATGTAGTTTGCAATACATATACTGTTAATAATTTTTGTAAATACACAGTATTTTACTGTAATATAAACTGTATTTTATGGTAGGACAGTTATGCGGTATGTTACTGTATTTTAAAATTGTATTGTGAACATTACTCTTTATTTTACAGTAAAGATATACAACACTGAAAATACATATACAGCAAGATAAATGGTGCTGTAAATGTAAATAAAGTATTTTTGCTGTAGTTGATGTACAGTAAGATAACTGGCCAGTAAATTTTACAGGAAATTGTTAACCGTGTGGTTGACAGAATTGTCCTCTGAAATATATAGTAGAAGCCATAAAATAAATGTAAAAAACAATTTTTTTGTAGTAATCTACCTTATTTCATTCATTTAAAATCATAATTTATATTTTGAAGATTCTGAAATCTTAAAATTACCTTTTTTACACAGACCAAAACACAATAGAAAGCATGTGATGATGAGAAGGTCAGACTAAACTGAATACAGTAATTTACCTCATATGTTAAGAAAACTAACTGTTGAGGTTACTGATATTTACTATAGCATTTTCACAGTTTTGTAACATTAAATTCACAGCCTTTTGTACAGTGTAGCCTATTAGATGTGATTTGCAGCATCTAAAAGCAATGTGAGCTGATAAATGGCCCCTGCTCATGTTGCATCCTGGTATTATATATTACAGGTTTTATAATGTAAAGACTTCATGTTAATAGTAATACAGTATTTTTTGCTGTCCTTGATTTACAGTAAATTAATGGTGAACTGCTCCCAGTAGGTTGCTGTGGATTCTCCAGGAAATTGCTAACAGCGTACCCAAAAATTGGTCTTGGTTTTACATTAAAAACTACCAAGAGTAAATGGACATCCCTTATGATCAGCATTTTGAAAGATTGACCTATTGGTAAAAAGTTTAAAAGAATTGGGTACTCAAAAATTAACATTTACTCTTCATGTTATTTGGGGTCACAATTATTAATTATTTAGATACAAAATTTTGTATAGAGTGAGAAAATGACTCTAGTAGAGATCATAAAAGTTGACTCAAATTGTAAGTCAACTTTTTAATGTAGTTAGAGTCAAGTGCAGTGCTTGGGTTAAAAATTGAGTCACCTCAAAAAAAAAAAAAATTGTGCCGCAAGTTACAGTTGAGTCAACTTTTTTTTTTCAACAGTGTACTACAGTATAATTTGATTTATTGCTACCATTGATGTGGCTATGTCTGAACTATAGAGTTTTATCGCTGTGCTTCACTGATAGTTATACTGTATTCAGTTCAAATCATGTTTATTTACAGTATATAGTGATTTTACTATTTAGATTCTGTCAAAACAGCTTATAGTTCTAATCAAATGAAACTGTGTCAATCCAGCTTTCAGAGTTGAAGTTCAGTTTAGTTCAGTTCAGTATGGTTTAAGTTGAAGTTAAAGTTTAAGTTTCACTGCTGAAAGTCCAAACACTGAAGACCAAATCCATCGATGCGCAGCTCCACAAGTCCCAAACTAAGCAAGCCAGTGGCTCGTGACTGTTCCAATCACGCACCACGTTTTTAATACGCCATGTCAAGTTAAAAAGAAAATACAACTTTTACATGCAGCGACACTCATCAATGTCAGTTCTAAAGCAGTAGACCAATCAGAAGAACACAGAGGCAGAGCAAGCATTGTGAGCTGTGTACGTCTCGTGTTTTTAGATGCAAAGACGTGTTCTGTGAGTGGTCTGTTAAGCAGCGCTCCTTGTCTGTGTTTGTGTTTGTGTTTTTTTGTTTTTTTGTTCAAAGCTTTTATATGATTTTATATGATTTATTTGCAGAATGTTGGTTCTGCATTTATTTTTTTGCACTTGTAGTCAGTTTCTTCCTTTAAATTCCATTGTAAGTTGGTTTAGTTTTACTGGATGCTCTTTAATTCTTAATGAACTTTCAAATTACGTTTGGTCGGTTTCAACCTGCTAATTCACTTTCTAAGAAAACATTTGTTATCAAGGGTAGAAAACCAATTAGCTGTAGGCATCGTGACATGCTAATTGAGAACGTAATCAATTTAGCTTTCCACTTGACTATCACTTGCTTTTCTCGTTTGACTTAATTCTTAATATTTATTATATATGCGTAAATGGACTTTGTCCTTAAACCCAAAACCTGCTTATCTTTGTCAAGCCTTTATAGATGTTTTGCATTTCCCTGTGTTGGAGTCCTGCTGAGTTTCATCTGTACCACTGCTGCAAATGTTGGTCGGTCTGGCATCCACGTGACTAGACTGTCATGCTCACCGTCGTCATTGTTCAGGCCCACAATCACAACACTCTTTGACAGCAAACAGGAAGGGACTCGACACTGATGTATTAATACAGGCCACGAGTCTGAAGGTCCTGCTTACAGAATGTGACTTAAACAGGGACGCTCTCCTCAACAAAACACTTGTTCAGCATTTAAACCAAGAACACACAGCAGCTTTTCATTTTTTTTCTCTTCAGTTTTACTTTACTTATATTAAAGAGATAGGGCGCCACGGTGGCCTAGTGGTTAGCACATTCGCCTCACAGGAAGAAGGTTGCTGGTTCGAGCCCCGGCTGGGTCAGTTGGCATTTCTGTGTGGAGTTTGCATGTTCTCCCCGTAGTTTTGTGGGAGCACCCCTCCATTTTTCTTTTAGCTGAATCCTGGGTCTTGGTGATGCATATGGTAGTATATGGGTTTTAGATTAAAAATAAACACATAGAGATGAGTCCAAATCAATAGCCATGACCAGTGGAAGCCTTGTAAAGCAAAATGATTGGTCCATCCATGTAAGAAACTAAACATTGTTTGCAATATTATTAGCATTAATCTATTGGCTTGGTCAAGCAGATCTTAGTGCATATGCGATGGTAGTCTGGTTGTAGTCTTGTCGCTTTGATGACGGATATATTTATTCTTTATTAGTAATAATATATATATATATAATATACAAAATACAAAATACAAGAGTAATATTTATTTATAATTGAACATTTCCACAGGGTCCCAGAGCTCATGCTTTAAACCCCCCTGATCAGACTAAGTTGTGGGAGTAAAAATCAAACAGGCTATTTATATTCACAAGGCCACTGACAGGCCGCTCCATCATGAACACCTCACTTGTTACCTTGGTTTTTGAGGTTTAATGGCGGTTGTTTAGTGGGCGGGAAAAATGGGCATCCTTTTAGACTTTCAATGCCTTTGCTTTTCTATGTTTTATGCTAATGTATCTCCTTTCGTTCATTCATTCACGCCGTTCCAGGGCTCTTCGTGTTTATTCCATTATTATTTATGTTTGCTTGTCATCCGGAGACACATCTGCTCCAGACACCCACACCTCTCAAGTGAAAAATAATGTTTAGCAGCGACCACTGAGAGCTTTATTCCAATTGATTGCAAAACTATTCTTAGTTCTGTCGTGACTGTAATGGCTCTGAATGAACTAGGACAATTCCAACATCTAAAGTTGTGGTCAAAAATGAATGACCACTCTGAAATTCATTGGATTTATGATTTAGACATTGAATAAAAAATGTCATTTAACTTTTGTTCTGCAAACTGATGACATTTATTTCAACTAATAATAAACAAATCCCTCATTTAGAGCACAAACTTATAAGTTGTCAAATTACAAAAAGGTGCCATGTTTTCAGACATGTTTATATTCAACTGTTTTAACTTTAGAAGGGTTATGAAATCAATATTTGTGGGAATAATCCTGATTTTCAATCAAAGCAAATGAGCACATTTGTTATTCTAGAAAACATTTTCCCGCCCAATCAAATGCCCAAATTAATCGTTTTTAGTGCTCGCCAAAGATTTATTGCAATTAATTGCATCCAAAATTAGTTATTAAAACTATACAAAACAATTTTGTTGCATAATTATTTAAAAGTATATATAATTTGTATCCTATAAATAAATATTTTGTGTATAAATATTAATAAACATTTTCTCAAATATATGCATGCACGTGTGTATTTTTAAATACATAGTAAATACAACAGTTGTAACAAATGTGGCCGATCAGACACATAATTATTTTGCTTTTATTCAACAAATAATCAACCTCTCCCATCCAGAAAGAGCAATTATCCTGTCAGTAATCCGATTCTAAAGGTATTTACGACACGGAAAAGAATGTGATTGGAATGGACAGAGACATGGCCACAATTCTGCTTAAGACTTATTCTTCTTTTCATGTAATCCTTTATTCCCTCAAAAAGTCTCTTGCTTATGTTTACATATTATGTGTTTTAATACAATCAATGTTTAACGCTATCACAGTTAAACAAGATCATATCTTTCATGTTTGATGTCCCTGCAGAGCTAATTTGGTGTACTGAACGATTGTTTATGTTAATACGTGTGCATCATTTTAAGAAACTTTAAACATTTGTTCATCAGCATTCACCCAGAATGCATATGCAAATCACCAAGCTTCGAAACAAAGGACCATAAAGGTTTTTACTACGTTTTGTGACAGCCGTAGTTGAAGTCAACTGTCCGTTCAACCGATTGCTGGATGACTAGTTTGCCCGGATTAGAATAGTCGATTCTTTTGAAGTCCCCTTCGAATTAATCTTCAATTCACTTTAAGCTAATTCATTACATAGTACACACACATATATTATCTCAAACAAACTTTTATTTAGGATGTGATTAATTCGCGAAAAAAATTTTTGTGCAGCACTAATATTTTTTATTTGAAATTGCTGAAATGTCATAGATAAATACACTAGATATCGCATACAGATCCTGTACATGCATCAATACCGCTGCCACATTTGTGTAGTGCTCCCAGGACAAATGTCATTCAATTGCATTAGTCAAAACTAAAGCCAATCTGACGATGCTGGACTTTTGGGCTGCGTACAGGTGTAGTAACAAGCAAACAAAGCATAAAGGTAGCACATTTCATAGGTAAGATTTTTTTTTTTAATGATTGTTGTATGTTATGAACTTTTGTGGTAAACAAGTGACGTTATTGATGATAATACAGTCACTTACTGCATTGACCATAAGGCAAAGTAGCACCAAGATGCTGCAGTGCCAGAAACGTATATTATTGTCAGGTGAAGTAACGGCTAGTTTTTGAAGTAACTTAAGGGTGCCTGATAACACAACAGTGCCTGCGCCTCAATGTGCATATTGTCCACCCTAAATTATTGAATATTACAAATGTTATATGCTATTTAGATCAGAAAGGTGGATATTCACACTGAGACGCAGGGATATCAATGGTTCACACGAGTCATTCAGAGATTCATTTACAAATGAATCACTCCGTCCGTTAGAATGAGAAGTGAAAGCAGGAGAGAGTGTTCATTTCAGGACATGGATTAGATCAAATTTAACAGGGAGCGACGATAATGATAATGTTTAGCCTACATGCACACAAACACATGCTATTTGTTTAGCAATGCCCATGCGGTCACTTATCCATCAATGTAGATAAGTTATGTAAAATTATAATTTTCGAAATTTCATAAAAAAAATCTTTGCAAACTGACCACTAGGAAAACTCCCAATCTTGGATATATACATGTATAAATGTTTACATATGGCTCTGGATGGCCAATCCTCCATTGCACCTTGGTCCCACATTCATTTCAAAGGAGCACTACCCTGTACAAAAATGGTGGCTCTATTGATGCATTCCTTCCAATAGACAACAACAGGGTAGGAGACATTTAATGTCTATTTTATGCTGAAATGTTAGCAGACCTTTAAAGCGTAAAGCAAATATTTTTCAGAACATTTTTGTGATATCACTGACTTTTAAAAGGTTTATTTGAGATGTTGAAAGTTAGAGAATTTTACATTCGGAGTACTTAAGTCATGGAATATTAGGGATTTTTGTTTGTCATTTTACATTTTGCTGTCTTTTTATCAAAATGTAATTTTTATACGGTATATGGACTTATGATATTGTTCCACTGATTGCAATTAAATTGTTTTGTAATTTTTTTTCTTTCTGTCTTGTCAACTGGCAATTACTTAAGTCAAATATGCTGGAATCAAAATCCATACCTGTTAAAATGCCACATTGTTTTGTATTAGCTCTGTGCTCAACACAAAATCTGCCTGTTTTTTTTCCTTTCCTTTTTTTTCTTTTCATTATTCACCTTATTTTGGTATGTGAAAGTGTGCTCGTTAGTGTGATTGTTTAAGACTTTTGAATCATTTGCCTATAGGCAGCTAGCATAAACGGTCAAACTACAGCCTGTGCTTCAAAGCATTGTGTTTATGACAATATATTCAAATTAATAATAATATGTAATGTATATATAATAATATGATAAGAAAATGACAGTTTACAACATCAAGCAGCATAACAATCTGTTTCGTATGGCTAAAATTGAATGAAACAGTGGTCACACTACTTTTATGTGAAAAACTAGATTGATAGGTCATGCAACTTCATGTTTCATGTTGTGTTATATTCCAAAGCAGTATGTGTTTTTCTGTTCTGTCATGCACAAGTCTACCACATCCTGAAGTGATATTTTGGGATGGATCTGATGAGAGCGCTAAAGATGAAAGCTGTTTCACATGTGCTCTGGTGTGCAGCACACTTTAGTCAGCTTGATCCATAAAGCAGTAATTGGCCTGGACTGAGCTAAATCATAGCAGGAATACAGGGATCTATCAGGACACATCGACTTTCTCTTCACAAATCTCACCTGTCGATGGGGAATAAATAGCCTTTTATCTCTCTTGCTGTGTAGTGACGTCTTGGACAAGTATCAAATCATCACGGCCTATTTGATGCAAGCTTGTTGCAGATGCTTCTAAATGATATTGCATTAACTTAATAGATAGAGTTGGCCCAGGTTAGTGGTTAATTGTTGATGCACTGGAGATGATGGTGATGTTTGTGTGGGTGTTGCAAGATTGAGTCGGGTTTGAAAAAGGGCTCCCAAAAGCATAAAAATACAACCTAGAGACCGATATAGAGTGAAGTCATCTTAGTTGCAGGCTGTTCTATTTTGCAAGATATCAGAAACATATTATTTACTGGAATAAATAAATATACATTTTTTTTGGCCGGCACGGTAGCCCACGGTTCACGGTTCCCTGGTTTCACTCCCAGCTGGGCCAGTTGGCATTTCTGTGTGGAGTTTACATGTTCTCTCTCTGTCCAAAGACATCCACTGTAGGTGAATTGAATAAACCAAATTGACCGTATGAGAGTGTGTGTGTGATTGAGTGTGTATGATTGTGCCCAACTGAGCCTGGTTTCTCTCGAGGTTTTTTAATTCTTCACTTTCGCCAATTGGTGAAGTTTTTTCCTCGCCGCTGTCGCCTCTGGCTTGCATGGTTCGGGACTTGTAGGGCTGCGCATCGATGGATTACTATTCAGTGTTTGGACTCTGAGCAGTGATTATTAAACCACGCTGAAATGAACTAAACTGAACTTCAACACTGAAAACTGGACTGACACTGTTTCAATTTTTTATAATGCATGTGAAGCTGCTTTGACACAATCTACATTGTAAAAGCGCTATACAAATAAAGATGAATTAAATTGAATTGTTTCCCAATGCTTGCTTGCAGCTGGAAGGGCAACCGCTGCATAAAACATGCTGGAATCGTTGGCGGTTCATTTTGCTGTGGCGACCTCTGAAATTTTTTTAACATTATTAACTTTATAATGTAATGATCATGTAAAGTTACTACTAATAATAATTATGTGGTTTGTTGACATTATATTGCATTTTCACTATCACACATGACAAAAACAAGGTCGACAAGTCATGAAGAAAAAAAATATTATTCATAATTTGATATATAAAAAAAAAAACATTATGAAGATAGATGTCCAACGATAAAGATAGATCACTCTCACGTAATTTGTATATTATTAATAGTTTTTTTTTATATAGTTTTTTTCTTAGGTCACACTATAAGCAATTTTTTACGGTAGACTAGCAAAGCATCTTTACTGCCCTTTTATCAACTACCCATATAAATGTGATTTCTTTAGAAATAAAAGAAATATATGTATATTCAATATCTTAATTGTTAATATGTTGTTAATACTACAATACAATACAATTTGTTTAATCAGCATATGATTTTTTTGGCCAGTTATAAAAATATATAGCTTCAAAGTGGGTGTTTACAGTAGTGTGACTCAATTTAGTTTTGTTTTTAAAAAAAAAATCAATAATAAAAATATAATATAACTCTTTTATTTGTCATATTTCAACAATTTCTTATAATATGAAAGCAATTATCACATATTCTATATTGTGTACAATTTGTTCTATATTGTGTACGATTAATTGAACATTTAACTCGATTACAAGTGATGAACAACTTTTTTTTTTTTGCCCTCATAGCTCACAAACAAGTTTGGACTGTAAAAATGCTCACATTGAATGAAGGGTGTATTATTCGGTTTTAAAAGCGTTGAAGGAAACACACACTAACTACTATCTATGATTATTTATTGAACATCAACGCTGAACATCTGAAATTAGACACACATTGCCTAAAACCAACAGTCAGTTTTTTCTTATAAAAAAAGGGAAAATAAATAACTTTTGGAAACAAAATTTTATATTTTTGATGTTTTTCAAGTTAACAAGTGGATGCAGAATTCAGAGGCAGAAACCGGCGGACCTGCAACAGCTTTAATCACAATTTATCACAAAACAAAAATTTCCTGCTGGAGCTCTTCCTCAAGACTGGACAGACTTGTTAACACTCGCTTCAATGGGCTCACTGCTCTTCGTGCTGCCCACGCTCAGGGGCGCCGCTAGTAATTTTGGGCCCCATGAAAAAATATGAGGATGGGCCCCCTACTACCAGGCTAGCTATCCAAACTCTTTGTCCGCGATGTAGTTATACTGACCTATGCATTTTATTATTGATTTTGTCCACCAATTATCAGTATTTAGTAAGAGAACGACCATGACTGTAGCTAGCAGATGATTTATTGTTCAAATGTAAACGTAGTACAAAAAAAAGGAACAGTAATAAAATATTCACTGAAAATTTTACATTTTTATGTGCATATATACATACAGTTGAAGTTAGAATTATTAGCCCCGTTTATTTTTTCCCCAATTTCTGTTCAAAGGAGTGAAGATTTTTTTGGCACATTTCTAAACATAATAGTTTTAATAACTCATCTCTAATCTATCTTTGTCATGATTACAGTAAATAATATTACACTGGATATTTTTCAAGACACTTCTATACAGCTTAAAGGGACATTTAAAGGCTTAACTAGGTTAATTAGGTTAACTAGGCAGGTTAGGGTAATTAGACAAGTTATTGTATAACAGTGGTTTGTTCTGTAGACTATCAAGAAAAAAAATTGCTAAAAGGGGCTAATAATTTTGACCTTAAAATGTTTTTTAAAAAATTAAAAACTGTTTTTATTCTAGCCAAAATACAACAAATAAGACTTTCTCCAGAAGAAAAAATGTATCAGACATACTGTGAAAATTTGCTCTGTTAAACATCATTTGGGAAATATTTAAAAAAGAAAAAAAAAATTAAAAGGGGGGCTAATATCTGTATGTGTGTGTGTGTTTACACACGTGCTTGTGTAACTGAGTACATGCAGTAAAGTAATACAGACAGAATTCTGCAGATTTATTACATATAAATTACGCCATTCACTATGGGCTTTAACAATCTAGGCTCAAAAGACTGGCTTGAGGAGCATCCTGGCTATGACATATTTAAAAGATACATAATTAATTCAAAACTTGTCTTTATGGACATTGAGATATTGTTTTACACTATTCTGCTGATATGGTATGAGTTTGACTAATCAGTTATATTACTAGAAATGGTCCACTGGGCAAAAAAATAATAATAGATCATTATCTTTCAAGAAAACCAAACTTGATAAATTTAAAGGTTTGTCTTTCATTTTTATGTTTGCTTTGCTATTATAACTAATATCATTCTACATAATCAACATTGTGGAAAAATAGCAGTCGTTTAATAGTGGCCACGTCAACAATTAAGTTAATATCATAGTGAAATTAATACTTAAACGCAGACTGCAATGCACATGCTATTTTTAAAGGCAGGATCTCAGTTACCCACTTCTTCAACTGGGAGATGAGTTTGGGGAACTTCGTAGGGAAGAGCGGGTGAGGGCGTATTTATATAGAGAGCTCATCGTTAGCAAAATAAATTAAACTAGCGGCGCTATCATTATATATCAAAAAGAAAGCTCTGTGAATAGACATAACGTTACCTTTCTTTTCAAAAAACTGTGATAGCAACTGCCGTTACCTTTTCACTCTCTCTGCTTTTTGTAGCCTCTCTTTTCGTTTTTGATGACGGGATTTAATCTTTGTTAACCTCGACTCGAGGACATCGCTGCTTTCACAGTTTACCTGACGATCGCTCGCTCTCATCAAAGCATCAACTCTCTTCCCGCTACTGACGGACTGAACCATAGAGTGAAAGGAGGGGGGTGCAATTTGACAGTGACAGACACGAGAGGCAGATATAAGCAGTTTTTTCCTAATAAATTGTTTTACTTGTAATTTAGAGATACATTAATAATTTATATTACATTATAGTACTGGTATTAATTATAAAGCAGATCTCTGGGGGCCCCTAGAGTGCATGGGCCCTTAGAATCGTCCTAACTTTCCCCCCCTTAGCGGCGCCCCTGCCCACGCTTATCACCTATATCAAGCCGACCAATCATAGAGCTTGCTCTATGCATCGTCACAATGTGTAGTTCCATTTTTTGTAAGGAGCGCATAAGTGTCGTGCTGTACTTTTACAGCACAATTGCAAGTATTCATTTACAGCCGGCTTTTAAATTTTGCAGTATTACTGGCAACTTTTTCAGTATTGCTGGCAAAATTTACAAGTGCAACAATTACAATTGTACTGTAGTTTTACAACCGTTACATTTACAGTGCTAACCAAAATTGGCTGTAGTACTGTAAATTTTACAACAATTTTTTTACAGTGTAGATGCTATTGTAACTGAATTTGGCTGTTGACATGAATAACAACAGCGCTGAGGAATTTGTTTTTTGAGAGGGAAAAAAGCTCCATCAGTCTGGCTCTCATGATTGCTTGCTCATAAACCGGACACTTTTCATCCTGCTGTGGAGGCGACGTTTCTCTTTCATTATCTTCTGATTGCACCCTGTCTGGCTCAGGGTAAGTGGAGTCATGTGGACCCAGGGCCAAAACTCACCGCGTGCTTTCACATACAAAAGGGCAACAAGTAAAATGGGGCATCATTTCTGCATAATTAAAACGGCCTGTTCCGGAAGCGAACTTTCAATTACGACGGTTAATCTAGTAACTAGTTATTTATTTATATTTATTATGGACTGGGATGGAGATATTCAATAATGAAGGAGCTTTGATAGATGGATGATGCTGGAGCTGCCAGATGTTATTTATATTCAATGTCAGTTTCTCAGCTGTGCATTCATAATGATGCAGGATCCTTATGATAGCATACAGTATATGTGTGTGTTAATAAATATCAATATTTCGGTGTTATCCGTGCACCTTTGTTTTATAATGCTACTGTCCTGATGCCGACAACAGAATTAGTGTGCTGTAATAAGTGGGGGTTTTCCTAGGCTTCAGAATCCATATTTATAGACCAGAATATCATAGAGGCTTGTGACCAACATAACATTGTGCTAAAATTGGCTCAGATCAGCTTGGATACAAAGGGAAGCTTTCCAGCAACCACTGATACCATCCTAGCATGGGCAAATTATAATTGTTTTGTATTAAATGTGTTTTATACAACACGTGATTGGAGGAACAGATGGATCGATGGATAGGAGGGTGGGAAGGGTGGATGGTTGGTTGGTTGGTTCATAGATAGGAGGATGGAAGGATGGTTGGTTGGTTGGTTCGTAGATGGCTGGATGAAAGGACGGATGGATCAATGGTTGGTTCGATAGATAGTGTAGATCGTAGATGGATGGAAGGAAGTATGGATGGATGGATGGCGTGTGTCAGTGTGTGGTTGAGAGGGTGGGAAGGTTGGTTTGTTGGTTGGTTTGTAGATAGGTGGATGGATGGATGGATGGATGGATGGATGGATGGGTGAATGGATGGATGGTTGGTGGGTTGGTTGGTTGGTTGGTTGGTTGGTTGGTTGGTTCATAGATGGACGGATGGATAGATGGTTGGCTGGTTGGCTGGTCCGTTGATGATTGGTTGGTTTGTAGATAGATAGATGGTTAGTTGGTTGGTTGGTTGGTTGGTTCATAGATAGATAGATAGATGGTTGGTTGGTTGGTTCGTAGATGGATGGATGAAAGGAAGGACGGATCGATGGTTGGTTCATAGATAGATAGATAGATAGATAGATCGTAGATGGATAGAAGGAAGGATGGATGGATGGATGGATGGATGGGTGGATGGATGGGTGGGTGGTTTGTTGGTTCGTAGATAGATGGATGGTTGGTTGGTTCATAGATGGTTGGTTGGTTGGTTGATTCATAGATAGGTGGATGGATGGATGGATGGATGGATATTGATTGATTCATTGATTGGTCCATTAATTTGTTTGTGGAAGATGACAGACAGACAGACAGACAGACAGACAGACAGACAGACAGATGGTTGATTTATGGGTTGGTTGGTTGGTTGATTGGTTGTTTTATGAAAGAATGGATGGATAAACACTGACTAACTGATTAATTTATTGATTGATTGTCAATGGATAGATTTTAAAGTGCAAATATTTACATTTTTCCAAAAGACCTACAGTGAATTTAATAAAGAAATGACAGAGATCTGCCTGCTCGTAGCTCTGCTGACTGGTGCGTAGGGCTGCTTTATTAATCATTATGAAATCTCAAAGGCAGTTCGCTTTATTATTAGGTTATGCAACATGTATGAAATGTGTAAAAGGTATTTAAAACATCCAGTTTTTCTGCTGGACTTTTAAGTGTTTGTTGTCTGACTGAAAGTGTTGCTCAGAGGCACGATGGAGAGCTCAAGCTGTTACGCTAATGAGGTGTCTGAAGCTAGGTAATACAGCAGTGCTAGCTGATGAACAGCAATCAAACAGCACTATTACATAAGATTAGAATCTATGAAGGCAGTGACATGTTTAGTAGCATATAACCTAAATATAGAGTACAGTATTAATGCTCAGTCTTGGTAAAGATACGAAAGGCTTGCTTGCAGATTATCGCAATTTGCTTATTGCTATTTCTCGCTCTGGTGGCACCATTGTTTTGACATTGTTTTCATGGGGGCGACAGTGTGGAGTGGATTGTCTTTGTGTTTAGTTTTTTTTCAGTCGTGCTCATTATCGCTCCTGGTTCAAGGAGATGTGCTCTCATTTGCATGTGGGCCCCTGAGGGCGGGAGTCTTCATGTTTTTCAGGTGATTCATACTGCTTACAGCAGGACTCTTTTACTGAGGATTAGAATATAACCATTCGTTTATCTATCAGACAGAGAATAGTGAAACTGCTAAACACTTTTAACTCCATTACTTTGTGTCAAATTAATAAATGTTTTGCAGATTTACTTGCTATTATTTCAGTTTATAATATAGATTTTTATATATTTTTTTAATCAGAATAATTCTAAATCCAGTTGTAATGATGAAATAAATCCTTTTATTTAAAGAAATGCATGCAAAATATACACTTTATAATTATATTATATTATATTATATTATATTATATTATATTATATTATTTTGTATTATATTATATTATATTATATTATATTATATTATATTATATTATATTATATTATATTATAGTTTATTATATTATATTATATTATATTATATTATATTATAATATATTATATTATATCATATTATATTATTCATTCATTCATTCATTTTCTTTTCGGCTTAGTCCCTTTATTAATCCGGGGTCGCCACAGCGGATTGAACCGCCAACTTATCCAGCATTTGTTTTACGCAGCGGATGCCCTTCCAGCCACAACCCATCTCTGGGAAACACATTCATACATTCTCATTCACACACATACACTATGGACAATTTAGCTTACCCAATTCACCTGTACCGCATGTCTTTGGACTGTGGGGAAAACCGGAGCACCCGGAGGAAACCCACGCAACCACGGGGAGAACATGCAAACTCCACACAGAAATGCCAACTGGCCTAGCCGGGGATCGAACCAGCGACCTTTTTGCCGTGGCGCCCCATATTATATTATATTATATTAAATTATATTATATTATATTATATTATATTTTATTATATTTTATTATATTTTGAGTATTATGGGATTTAATTACAACCTAGCTAACTGAACAAACAACATGCTTAATTGTCATAGAAATATGCACATTATTTTATTTCTGTTGTCATTTGTGTAAAATTCAAATTATATTTTTATAAACTAAGCAATTTGAGCACAGTAAAATCTAATAAATGAAGAGAACTCAAACCAACTGACTACTTTAAAACCTAATAAGTTAAGGCAACTCAGACTGTTTGAGGAAACTGATTGCTACAAACCCTAGTGCTACAGACACTATGCTGTCAGTGAGTCCACTCTCAGTGGTCATTAAAAATCCCATGGCACTTCTTGTAATCCCAGTGTCCTGGCCAAATTCCCTCTATCGGCCCTTACCAATCATGGCCTCCCATTCAGCCCCATCCAATTGGCTGTATCGCTGTCTCTTCACTCCACCTATAGCTGGTGTGTGGCGAGTGCACTGGTGCGGTTGTCCTGTGGCTGCGTTGCATCATCCAAGTGGATGCTGCACACTGGTGGTGGTGTGGAGAGACCCCCCTCATGATTGTGAAGCGCTTTGGGTATATGGCCATACACAGTAAATGCGCTATATAAATACACATTACATTACATTACTTTTGAGTTAAATAACGAATCTATATGAGTACTGTAAACATACTCCATTTAAGATAAAATAATGAGGTATTTAATTAACTTATTACCTTCAACGCTGAGTTCAAAACTCTTTTTCATCTTTTACATTTTTTTTCAGAACAACCCCTTCCCCAACAACTAAACCCCTTACAGATGAGGGAATACATAAAAAAATGATATTAAAACAATAAAAAAAGAAAATAAAAATAATGCAAGCTAAATAAATAAATAAAAGGGACTGCCATCATAATTACTTTAGGCAAAACAGTTGTACATCAAGTTAAATTGTGTTACATTGTAGTTGCCTCAAACTACATTAGCGATAACAGTTAAATAGCATCTAAATATAGATATAAATATGTTGTAATAATTTTAAATACGGAGTTATTAAATGATATTTTTATGTCTTATAACCCCTTAAGTTATTCTCTAAATGAATGGAGTGTTAATTTTTCACGTGCACATTTGCACATAAATGTGTTTGTGTTTGCCTGTACCTTGTTTTATCGTGGCCCTTGTCATTTCTATGGACCTTAAACAGCTTTACTGCATCAAAACAAAGCTCTCAGTGTGAAGAGGCAGTCGAATAATGGAAGCACAGTTCTGTCCTGAGGGCTTGGTAGAACATAACATCCTCCATATATATAAATATATCAAATCATTCACAGCACAAAAGAATATTGCAGCCCTGTCTGATGCTGCTAACATCTACATTTTTATTGCAAAGTATTCACTGCACAAGAATCCTGCTTCTATACGAGGAAGCGTTAATGATGTCTTATGACATGTCGAATCTAATATTTTCAAATTCTCAGTACTTTAAATCTGCTCTTATGTGAATGCATTTGGAAACAATGAGCTTCTAGCCAGTTGCGTGTTAACTTCACGATCTACATAATGATCTGTATCTAAAAATAAACCTAATGCATGACTTACTGTGCATTTGCAATGGTAATACGAAATTAAATAAACAAATATGAATCTCGGTCTGATAAGTCACAGTGGTTCATCTACATCAAAATGCCTGTTTAAAGATCACAAACAAACAATACTCCTGAAAGCCTTAACCTTTGTCCATGATTTCACGCATAGCAGTTTTATTTACGCAACAGCCTGATCAGCTTGCTGTTTTGTATTGTTCTTTCAGATCATTACAGTGGCATTTGGTCTCATCCTTAATGAGGCCGCTTTATTAAAAGCAGACTAATTGGTGTAAACTCCTGCCTCGTCCAGCTGCAAAGTTGTCAAAAGGCTGGTGTGTTTGATCAGTAAAGGTCTGACCTAAGTTTGATTCTAATGAGGCGGGACATCATTGAAGGTTTTTTGTTTTTGTGGAGGACAGTGTCATTCCCTTCTTAGCAATAACGAACAGGAATAATTAGTACTGAATGTATTAAAGAGCAAATAGCTTGATGTCACCACTAATCTCTTAACGCATGGTTTGTTGTTTATATAACCATTATGTTGCCAGAAAAAAATATTAATAGCTAAATTGTGTTAGCCAAAAAAATATGTTTTTTTTGCCACAAGAGGGCGTGTGTTCACAACAAACAAAAGGCATAGTCTGATGATGTCGTGTGGAATCATGGGAGTTTTCATCTTTACTACTTCCTGCAGAAATCATGTTCGTGGATGAACTAAAGTATTAAAAAATGATTGTTTTTAAAACTTTTTATTATACTTTTATTAAGCTTTTATTATGCCCAAATGGCAACATCCCGCTCTCCCTTGCGAAGCCAATACGGAAGTAACTGAAACTGCAATTCATTGACTCTCCTTTGGACACTGGCTCCAGGAACTCCAGATGCTCACTTACTGCAATGCTAAATTGGCCAATTTCATTCAATCATTCATTCATTTTCTATTCAGCTTAGTCCCTTTATTAATCTAGGGTCGCCACAGCGGAATGAACCGCCAACTTATCCAACATTTTGTTTTACGCAGCGGATGCCCTTCCAGCTGCAACCCATCTCTGGGAAACATCCATACGTTTTCATTCACACACATACACTACAGACAATTTAGCCTACCCAATACACCTGTATCGCATATCTTTGGACTTAGGAGGAAACCCACACGAACACGGGGAGAACATGCAAACTCCACACAGAAATGCCAACTGACCCAGTCGAGGCTCGAACCAGCGACCTTCTTGCTGTGAGGTGACAGCACTACCTACCCCCATGTCGCCCTAAATTGGACAATTTGACAGCTGATAAAAACATGTTTAGGCCTGGTACAAAAGATGGTTTTGGTCTGTAAAGCTATTACTCTTCATGACAACTGTGAGGGGGTGATTTTTTTTATAACTCATCCGTTTTGTTTTTATTAAGTTATGTTAAGTCCGCATAATTAAGGGCGTGGCCACTTGAGTGACAGCTAGGTCTTGCTGATTGCCGTTATATCACCTCAGCTGATTCTGGCTGATTAACTGCTGCACAGCTTATAAATCTTTTTTTTTTTTTTATGTGGCTTTACAAATTCCAAAAACTGCATTTTGGAATTATTTCCTACAATTATCAGATAATATGGCATGCTGTTTGCACTTAATTGTGCTCACAAACCATTCAAGTTGCCTCTGTTTCCTAGGTGAGTTCACTGTAAAAAAATAAAAAGTTGAGTTAACTTAAAATTTTAAAGCAGCCGGCTGCAAAGAAATTTTGAGTTTATTGAGCTTCAGTGGTTGCAGTTTAGCCAAATTATTTTTTTAAGTTGACTGAAAATGCTGGTTTAAGTCAGTTATACTTTTTTTATATTTATTTTTTCGGGGTTTTCACCTTTAATGGACAGGACAGTATAGAGTATTGACAGGAAAGCATGGGGAGCAGAGAGAGGGGAAGGATCGGCATAGGACCACGAGGCGGGAATCGAACTCAGGTCGCCGTGAACACGTGCATGTGTCGATGCACTAACCACTCCACCACTGGCGCCGACAAGTCAATTATACTTTACGGAATAATTTGGCACAACTTCAAACACTGAAGCTTAATAAACTCAAAATTTCTTTGCAGCCGGTTGCTTTAAAATTTTAAGCTAACTCAACTTTTTATTTTTTGAAGATATGGAGAAATCAAAATTTAAAGTCTCCTCAACTGAAATTTTTACTTTCATTAAACAGACAGTTCCAAACATGCAGTTGAATCATTTTTATAAGTTGGTTTTTTACAGTGTGCAGTTCTTACATACCTATATGCCATATCTATAAATGTATTTGTTTAATTTAAGATTATTGATCATTTTTAATTTTCTTTAGAACACTTCTTTAGCACTCATGAATCTGACAGATCGATTAGTTTTAGGCTATAAAACAGTCATCTGCAACGTTGTCATACAGTGTCATACCTGGATTTCATAAATAGCCTTGCATTTACTAACACAGACTATATTTGAAGTAAATCGAGACTGTACACAATCCACGTCACTAGTTTAAATTTCTCTGGATTTGAACATTCTTCTAAACATTCGAAATAATGCAAGTACGCAAGTCATTTATTATGTCTTTAATACTGAGGAATAAAGCATGCCAGGGCTTTATCTTATTTGAAAGCATCCCTTAAAAAAACATAAGCAACATGGATTTTGATTACTGGGACTGAAATTTACTTTGTTGTGTTTGAATTATAAATATGTGTGTACCTATAATCATACTAAATTTCATATTTATCTTTTATATGTCTCCATTTTTTTGTTTTGCATCTGATTCATATGTAGCATTTGGGTGTTCTGACTTTGGCTACGAAGACTATGTCTGCACTAATATGGATAAATTTGAAATACTCTGCATCCACACTATCATTTTTCATTTAAAAAAATTAATTTTAGTTTTCCCAAATGTTGTTCATCCACACTGAAGCGGCTGAAAATGCTTTTGTCCCTGTGATCAGAGAAATCCATGAAAATTTTCATCCAGTGTTTGAATAGTGCTTGGATTTTTTTTTTGATTAAGTGCTAGAAACTGCTTGAAAATGTAAATTTATTTCTTTCAAATAATTTATTTGACTAAATTGGAAATAATAATTTACTTTATAAATAAAATAATATTGGCATAAATAAATAAAATATTTGCATGAAATGAGAACTCTGAGTCTTTTTTTGTGTGCCCTTTGAAATTAAAATAAATATAAATTACAATGAAAATATGACAAATTTAAAATGCAAGTTAACAACATTCAAGAAAGTAAATGACAATAATTTGATGTTAGGCTTGGGGCATAAATCCCATCATATCTTAGAATACTGTACCGTACTACGCTAGACCAATCTATGCTGTACTATACCATACTATACCGTACTATACTGTACTGTACTGAACTGTACTGTACTGTACTATAGAACAAAATAAGGATTAGCATCTGATATAATTTGATGAACAATGTATTTGCCACATTTGTAAACACATTTGCTGGAAATGTTTGAAAACCTTAAATTTAACTCAGGGGAAAAAAAAGTGTAAGAATTCTGTGTACTGCACATGCATTATGACATAAGAGGCTTTGATTGCTTAATTTGTTTTCTGCTGTTTATTTACTTTACAGCTCATTGAAACATCCACTTATTTTTATGCACACTTTGCAACATTGCATAAAAATGTTAAATGGAAATGCCTAGATGTGTGTACTCTTTGAAAATGCCACATTTTAGTTCAAAGAAAAAGTTTTTTTGTGTGTCATTATTTTCTCATCCTGTTAAATCCAATGATTTTTCATAATTTTTCTCTCTCTTTTTTGTTTCTCCTGTAGGAGAGAGGTCTAAATGCGTGCCCATTCCTGGAGATATGCAGAGGAGGTCTGATCCATTACATGTGTCCTCTGGAGAAACAGGAAGAATTCTGTGTGCCTGAACTTCTGGAGAAGAAAGCATCTGATGACACAGAGGAAACAGTGGAGTGTGAAGACGCTGATGTCACTGAGATGGTGTCAGGTATGTATGTGAATTACTTTACTAATCGAACCAGCATAAGAAGAGAATTTAGAAAAATAAAACAATTAAACTCTTCAGACTGCGTTATAATTCCTTGTTTATTTATTTTTTAGTTAATATAGGCAACCTTAAACCTTTGTAAAATAATGAGATATAACAATATTTATTGTTTTTATTTATTATTGGTTATATTAATACTAAACAATAACAATAATAATGGTGTCATTTTACAATATTGAAATATTATATGAAATATAATGAAAGCATTTTGAAAAATTTTATTTAAAATTGTACAATCAAATAGTTAAAAAAATAATAATGATACTAATAGGCGCCACGGTGGCGTAGTGGGTAGCAAGTTCGCCTCACAGCAAGAAGGTCGCTGGTTTGAGCCCCGGCTGGGTCAGTTGGCATTTCTGTGTGGAGTTTGCATGTTCTCCCCGTGGTTGCGTGGGTTTCCTCTGGGTCCTCCGGTTTCCCCCACAGTCCAAAGACATGTGGTATAGGTGAATTGGGTAGGCCAAATTGTCCGTAGTGTATGAGTGTGAATGAGTGTGAATGGATGTTTCCCAGAGATGGGTTGTGGCTGGAAGGGCATCCGCTGCGTAAAAACAAATGCTGGATAAGTTGGCGGTTCATTCCGCTGTGGCGACCCCGGATTAATAAAGGGACTAAGCCAACAAGAAAATGAATAATGATACTAATGATAATGGTACTAATTATGTAATGTAATGTAATGTGTATTTTAATAGCACATTTATTGTTTATGGCCATACATCCAAAGTGCTTCACGATCATGAGGGGGGTCTCTCCACACCACCACCAATGTGCAGCATCCACTTGGATGATGCTACGGCAACCCCATGACAGCAGTGCCAGTGCGCTTACCATATACCAGCATTAGGTGGAGAGACAGTGATAGAGCCAATTCAGTGTATGGAGATGATCGGGAGGCCGATAGGGGGAATTTGACCAGGACACCGGGGTTACACCCATATTCTTTATGAGTAGTGCAATAGGATTTTTAATGACCACAGAAAGTCAGGACCTCGGTTTAACATCTCATCCAAAAGACTGCGCTCACTGACAGTATGGTGTCCCCTTCACTTTACTGGGGCATTAGGACTCACACAGACCGCAAGTTGAGTGTCCCCTGCTGGCCTCACTAATACCACTTCCAAAAGCAACCTGGTTTTCCAATGTGGTCTCTCATCCAGGTATTGACCAAGCTCAGACCTGCTTAGCTTCAGTAAGTAACTTATTATTCAATGTGTCTTATTATTATCATCATTATTATTATATTTACTAAAACAAATCTAAATATTTGAAAGTTTTACATTATATTCTACAATGCCACAAATATTATAATAATAATAATAATAATAATAATAATAATAATAATAATAACAATAATAATAATAATAATAATAGCAATAATAATATTACTAATAATAATAATAATATTACTAATAATAATAATAATGATAATAATAATAATAATAATAATAATAATAATAGTTGTTGTTGTTGGAATTTGAATCTTCAGAAACCCATCGTGGTTTTGTTTTAAAAATGTTTTTTTTTTTCAGTTCTCACTATTTTTCTCTGTTCATTTATTATTGTTAATAATACTATAATATTATTATTGTTTATTATGACATATACCTATTAAAGCTTCAGATTTTATTAATCATTTCAGTGTTCTGATCTGTATATTTCATACATAACCGTGTTAAATGTCCAGATATTCCATAAACAAAAACCAGCGTCACAAAAATCATTCCATTAACACTGTACAAGCTGTCTTTTGATTTGTGTCCCTTGCCTAATAATATCACGGGCTAACAAAGTAAAACAGCAGCTGTGCTTTTTACCACGTTACACACAAAGATAAAGACAGATGGCTCGTGATATTACCATGTTCAATGTCCAGTTCTTCAGTCGCCTCTCTGAGGATCTCAAACTGACACGCTCATTCTGAGCATTACAGATCTGTCAGAACCTGCAAGTAACATTAAAAGCCATTCATCATGAGCATTTATTCCAGAGCAATCGCACAGCAGTGTGTGTGGTGTGACGTCTCTGTTGTGAGCCGACAAGCTCGGTGAAACAGAGAAAAATGAGAGTCACAGCAGCGGTTTTTTACAATTCACTCTGTGGTCAGTAAAACAAATGGCTGTGAAGATTGATGCTAAAGTCCGAGGGCTGTTTTCTGCTCCGCACAGCTAAACAGAGTCATTACTCCAGAGGGACAACAGCTAAGCTCACTGTGTGTGTGTCTGAGTGTGTGCGCTTATTTGCTTAGCTTGTCTCTGTTTTAATGTGTGTGTGTGTGTGTGTGTGTGTGTGTGTGTGTGTGTATGCTCAGTGTCTATGTTTGTGCATACATGTGTTTAGAATGTGTGTGCACTGTGTGTGTGTGTGTGTGTGTGTGTGTGTGTGTGTGTGTGTGTGTCTTCTGAATGTGTCTCTGTGGGTGTGTGTGCTTGGGTATTTCTTTGTGTGAGCGATTGTTTGTGTACATGAACTGTATCTATGTGCTTGTGTGTGTCTGTATATGTGCGTTCATGTGTGGGTGTGTGTGCTTGTATACTTCGTTTGTGTATGTGTTAATGTGTCTGTGCATATGTGTGTTTAGAATGTGTGTTTGTGTGTGTGTTTGTGTGTCTTCTGAATTTGTCTCTGTGGGTGGGTGTGTATGCTTGGGTGTTTCTGTGTGTAAATAATTGTTTGTGTATATGAACTGTATGTATGTGCTTGTGTGTGTCTGTGTATGTGCGTACATGTCTGTGTGTGTGTGTGCGCGCTTGTATGCTTAGTTTGTGTATGTGTTAATGTGTGTGTGTGCTCAGTGTGCGTGTTTGTGCATATGTGTGTTTAGAATGTGTGTGCAGTGTGAGTGTGTTTGTGTGCTCAGTGTGTGTGTTTGTGCATACATGTGTGTGCACACACGCATACATGTGTGTGTGTGTGTGTGTGTGTGTGTGTGTGTGTGTGTGTGTGTGTGTGTGTGTGTGTGTGTGTGTGTGTGTGTGTGTGTGTGTGTGTGTGTGTGCGTGCGTGCGTGCGTGCGTGCGTGCGTGCGTGCGTGTGCTCAGTGTATGTGTTTGTGCATATGTGTGTTTGGTATGTGTGTGCAGTGTGTCCAGAATGTGTGTGCTTGCCCATATGTTTGTGTGTGCTAGGTTGCCTCTGTGTGTGTGCGCTCAGTGTGTGTTTGTGCATATGTGTGTTTAGAATGTGTGTGCAGTGTGTGTGCTTAGAATGTGTGTGCGCTGTGTGCGTTCAGAATGTGTGTGTGTGTGTGTGTGTGTGTATGTGTTTGCGTGTGTGTGTTTGTGTGTGCACGCTTGGGTGGCTGTGTAAGTGTGTGTTTGTGCACTCGTACTGTATGTACTGTATATGCTTGTGTGTGTGGTCATGTGTGCATGCTTGAGTGTCTGTGTGTGAGTGTGTGTTTGTGCACATGCATTGAATGTACAGTTTATGCTTGTGTGTGTGTTTAGAATGTCTGTGGTGTGTGTGCACGTTTGTGTCCCTGTGTGAAAGTGAATGTATAAAGTTTATATGCTTGTGTGTGTATGTGCGTTTTTGTCTGAATGTCTGTGTGTTCAGAATGTTTTGTTTGTGTGTGTGTGCTCATTGTGTACCTGTGTATGTTCAGAGTGTGTGTTCAACTCAGCGTGTGTGTGTTCAGAATATTGCCTGCATTTGTATGTGTTCAGAATATGTATTTGTGTATGTTTGCGTACTCTTTGTGTGTGTGTTTGTGTTCAGAATGTGTGTGCTAAGTATGTGTGTGTGTGCTGGTTGCATGTGTTTGTGTGGATTTAGAATGTGTGTGTGATTGTGTGTGTGTGTGTCCGTGCCTGCCTTCAGCTCTTTTAATTAAAGGGCTTTCAATCACAGCTGCTCAGCTGGATCTGTCAAGTGCAGGTTGTGAATCAAACTCCTTCGTTTGGGGGATTGCAGGGCAGTTGAGCACATCGCTCTCTTCATCCATTCCTTTTCTGCTCTCTTTAACTTGAACTTTAGATTTTCACTTTGAGAAATGCCTCCATCAAGGCTTGGGTTTCAGTGCAGGTAGCTGAAGCTGATTGGCTGCGTTCAGGGAGTTCAGTGTGAACCTGCACTGACCTTTGTACACAACAGTATAAAAGCGTACACCAATGGATCTGGTATGCATTGTGCTTTGACAGTAACATCATGTAGGTTACCATGCTAAAATGTACTTATCGTTTGAGAAGACTGACTGACCAAACAAATATATGTATTAGTTTTTATGTTGAGTTGTTAGCTCTCCTGTGATTCTTTTTAAAATATTTCCTAAAAGTTTTTTAACAGAGCAAAGAATTTTTTCACAGTATTTGCTATATTATTTTTTTTATTTTAAGTCTTATTTGTTTTATTTTGGCTAGAATAAAAGCAGTTTGATTTTTTTAAAGCATTTTAAGGTCAATATTATTAGCCTCATAAAGCAATATTTCTATTGCTTTTCCGCCGAACAAACCACTGTTATACAATGACTTGCCTAATTACCCTAACTTGCCTAAATAAAGTTAAACTTGCCACTTTAAACTGAATACTAGTCTTGAAAAATATATAATAAAATATGATGTACTTTCATCATGGCAAAGATAAAAGAAATCAGTTATTGGAAATTAGTTTAAAAAAATCTTATATCCGTTAAACTGAAATTGGGGAAAAAACATACAGGAGGGCTAATTATTCTGCCTTCACCTGTATATTTGCAGTGGGGGAATTAAGTATTAAACACGTCATAATTCTTCTCAGAGATCACATTTCTAAAGGTGTTGTTGACTTGAAATTTTCACCTGATTTTGATAACAACCAAAGAAATACATATATGAAAGAAAACAAATCAAATTAGTTTACAAATTAAGTTATGTGTAATAAAATGAAATGACACAGGGAACTATTGAATATGTAAGGGATAATCAACGGCTTGCCGTTTATACATGCTGTTTATACCTGCTAATATTATTAAGATGCGATTTCATCAGTCCGATCACGGGTAGACAAATAAGACATTCCCAGTCACACCCGAGTGTTTCCAGTGACACGTTTCTTTTGTCTACTTTCTATCGTTTCTCTGACGAGGAAGGATCTGTATAATAGCTTTTTACCCTTAACATTACCTTTACGGGGAGCCGTTCGCGGAGCTGCCGCTGATCCCCTGGAGCTTCCAACATTTTTAAAGACACGCTATCCGTATACATAAACTGCCGATTTGACTTTAAAATATCTATATTCTCGCTTGAAAAACTCTTAAAACTTGATTTTGTGGCATAATTGATGAGTATTTTCCGAATTTTTAGGATTTCCCGTCCGCCATTACCAGTCCTTCTCGGTTTCCTGTGCAGCACATGCAAGTTGCTATGGTAACTGTAAGCGTTTGGGAGAAGCGCATTTATTTCGAACTGTAATCAAAACTGACTGGAACTACCTGTGCGTTTCAACGAAAATAATGTACACCCTCCAGCCAATCAGAATCTAGAATTTCAACAGACCATGGAATATAAACTATTGAACACATGAAGAAAGAAAGGTGAAGAAAGGCAGTAAAAGCTCGGACAGAAGGTGAAATCTCTCAGTAGTTATTCTGCAAGCCTCTGCCCTTTGTCAGTATAAATCCAACATCAACATTATCAGGATGATGAAGATGAAACATTTCAGTGTACATTTCAGCAAGACGATACAAAACACAGCCAAGGAAGCTGCCATCACCAAAGTGTCCACTTTGATTTCATCTTTCATTAATTTACAATGACGAAGTACAGAGGGTTGCTGTATAACTACTGAGAGATTTCAGCTGCTGTCTGGGCTTTCACTGCCTTTCTGCAACTCTCTTTCTTCATGTGTTCAATACTTCTTTCCTGTGTCATTTCTTAATTAAGTCATAACTTAATTTGTAAACTAACTAGCTTTGTTTTCTTTTCATATATATTTATTTCATTGTTATCAACTTTAGGTGACAATTTCAAGTCAAAATCCCCTTTAGAAATATGTTTTCTGAAAAAAAAAATGGTGATGTGATCAATGTTTATAACCCCCACTATATATACTGTATGTATACACACACTATTTTACATAATTAGTGATGCTCTTTCTCTCTGTCTCATTCTCAGCATCTACTTCTACTATAGCTACAGTATTATTTTTTCATAGTCTTTTCACTTTCAAAATCCCTTCCCGCTGAAACATTTTACTGAACAAAAATCCTGAAGCTTGGCTAACAATCCCACTGGACCCAATTTAAAAACTAATTCAGGCAAATGTGATTTAAGAGGCTTTGCGTAGAAAGATGTGCTTCAGCTCTGTTCAGATCTCAAACTGTTTGGAGATTCTGCCAGCAATTTCCTACACAGGAAGGTCTTCCCCACAAATCCAATATTTGACCTCTAACTACTGCCAAAAATGAATCTTGTTTATACAGTGATATGCAATGCTGGAATGAAATTTGAGCAGTACTTTTTTTTTCTTCGCCATTTTTAATTATAGATCCTGAAATCTATCATCATGCAATTCATTTTAGTATAATTTATGTTCATTTATGTTGCAATTTGTGCATTGGTGTGCTGGTTTGAAAAGGAGGTGAAAAGGAGGTGCATTGTTTGTGCATTACTATTTTGAGAAACTGAAATAGACCCTGCCATTGACCAACTTAAAGCTGCTCTAAAGTCCAGCGCAGAGCGTTAGTTATGCGCCTATGTAGGCCCAAATGTTTACACATTGCTTAATACACACAGGATGTACAGCAATACACAAATACCTGCTTTTTTCAGTTTATTCATGACAATTTGCATAATCTTATTGTTATTAGCAGTGTTATTTATTGTTTATATTTGTTTTAACAATAACAAGTATAGTTTTATCCACCTTTCGGGTTTTGGGAAACGTATGCATCACCATATGGGGCATAAGAATAGGATTTGTGTTTGTTTTTTGACTACTTTTCATTTATTTGTTTGCTGGAAATTAGATCTGAATTTAGAAATAGATTTGAAACAAATCTTTGCGCTTCATAAACAAATTTACATATGTAGGCTAATGGATGTCTTCAGTGGAGTAAGTTTCCACCATTTCCATACTCCACCAAAGTGAAGGAGTAAAGTAAAGAGAAAGTAAAGAGGCCGAATGGAGGAAGCTCATTCTTTATCCTCGCCGCAGATGGTCTGTTTAACTGTTTTCTCGCTAGTGAAGCGTTCAGTTTTTCCACGTACAAAGTTCGCCATGTAATTAGCAAATGCACCATGGTGTGACACAACTGACTCTTAAAGGGAAAGGGAGATGAGACTCTTAATGGTTTGATGCATGTTATGCTAAAAACACACTCATAACTCATTAAGAGAGTAAGCACAACTCTGTTAGACCATGTGTTGCAGCACAAAGCGTATTTTTCCATCCTTAAAATAGCAAAAGTGGATTCGGTCATGCCATTAATGTTTTTGCGCCAGACGCTTTAGACTTTGCGCCTAGATCATTAAAATAGAGCCCTTAATTTTAGACCACTGTCATGAAAGATTGTTCAAGAAATTGATTCTGCATCATTTCTGAGATTTTCAAAATTCATCGCTGTTTTAACAGCGGATGGTGCTGTATGCTTTACTATCAGCTGTACACTGCTTGCATCCAATTCCTTACAACAGGGATGTCAAACTCAATTCTTGGAGGGCCGCAGCCCTGCACAGTTTATTTCAAACCCTAATTAAACACACCTGATCAAACTAATAGAGTCCCTCAGGCTTGTTTGAAACCTACCAGTGAGTGTGCTGAAGCAGGGTTGGAACTAAACTGTGCAGGGCTGCGGCCCTCCAGGAATTGAGTTTGACATCCCTGCCTTACAAATACCACCTGAAACAAAAATGACCATTAAGAAAGTTAGTAAACACATAAGTAAATTACTTTGCAATAATCTTGTGACATAAAAGACAATGTATTTTAATTGCTCTTCCTTATGAGTATATGAGAGTATGGTTAAAAACCAGCCTACAGTTTTTTGGGATCAGTAATAGACCAGTAATCTTTTCATCACCTCACAGTGTTTCTAAAGTTTTTGAAAGACATGAAACATGGTTTTCAAAAGTCAAGTTGCTAATAAAATACCAAGGTTTAACTGTGGAGGATGAAGGAACAGAACATCTATTTAGATCAGTTAATTATCTTCCAAAAAGCTTCCTTGTGCAGCTTTCTGGTCCAGTGACTAATATTTAAAAGACGAAAATAACGGTCTCACACTCTGTTAACGTTGATAGTTTTGACATTTCACCTGTTTTTGATTAAATATACATCTGAGTATCATCAGCATCATAGTAAACACTAGTCACATGTTTCTAATAATACTGAAAAGTACGAGTGTAAAAATTGAAAGCAGGTGGGGGCCTAAGACAGATCCTTGTGGTACTGTATACAGGCAATCTGAATGATTCCCCATTTAAAGTAGCAAATCAGCACTGGTCAGACAGGTAAGATTTACACCATCTCAGCAATGGAACCTGAATTCCAGTGTACAGTAATTCTGTATTCTACCAGAATTTTGTGATCTATATCAAATGCAGCAGATCAAGTTAAACTTTGGGTTGTTGTCTTTGTCTGATGCAAGAAGCCGGTAATTTGTAATCGCAGTATCTGATGTAGTTCAATGAAAAGACTTTTTTTCAGAGTGTGACTAGTTTAGTAATCACCATGCTATTTATTGCCATAGTGCTGCTAAATGTCCATAGTGTCTTATTTGCAGTCTTTAATCTCGTGTGGTCTCGGGCAGGCTGGGATCTGTGTCGAACCGAAGCCGATAATGACAGTAAGGTGAGTTATTAAGATAGGAGAGTGATTAGGAAAAGTGTCTAGTGTGAGCTCTCAGATGTGACAATGATCTTTTAGAGGGTGTCATCCAGGCTGTGAACAGAGCTAATTCTAGTGTCAAGAGCACCGAAGGGACCTTACACTCAATCTGAAGGACAAGCACAGGCAGATTCACCAGCACCGGAAAGCCCAGGCTAATCTTAGCGGTGCCCTTTTGGGTTGTGAAAAGGTTTCTCGCTTACTCCGGCTGAGAGGTTATAATTAGGTGTAGTGACTAGGACATAGGGAGGAAGAAGCCGTCTAACTAGAGTGGATTAGAAGAGTGTGGTTAATAGTTATTAAATAAGAATTACTAAAATTTCCATTCTATTGTCTGTCTGTCTGTCTGTCTGTCTATCTGTCTTTCTGTTTATCTTACTGTCTGTCTGTCTGTCCATTTATAAAACATTAATTATTGTTTTATCATATTAACAAGAAAAATATGTAAAATAATAAATAATCAGATTCTTTATTCTTAATTTTTCCTTATTTTTCTATCTTTGCACAAAATTTATGGTCATTTTCACAAAACAATAACTTGAAGACTTGATAAAACAACAATACCAAGCAAAACATTAAGATGAAAATAAGAGTAGGGTTGCACCAGCTGTTCGTAAGGTCTTTCTTAACTGAACGTAAAGTCCACACTAGGAGCTTAGTAACTCCTAGCTAGTTTATAACTAAATTTGTTCTTACTTTGGTTGCACCATGTGTTCTTAAGGCAAACCGTAATTAGTAGGTCATAAGCTCTCTGTAAAGTCATGCGCAGTCGCACTGAATGATGCAAGATCCAATAGGAAGCATTTAAATTGTTAAACTGCTTTAAAATTCTGCAACTACATCTATATATAACTGTCACATGAAAAGGAAATGACAAATTGCATTTTATAGTACAATACATTAGTCAGTCAGTCACTATAACAGACAAAGCACATACCTGCATCGCGAGCCCTGAATGCATGTGAATAACTTCGTCATGAAGAAGTTTTTGTCTTTAATTGATGGATACAAGTAACACAAAACATTTATTAAAAGAAAATCAAACTCTTTTTTTTCCAAATCGAAAAGAAATGTGAGATTTGGGGGGAAAATTTGGCTGCGAGTGGAGGGAGATCATTCTTCATTATTATCGTGAGCCCCTCAGTCTAACCTAATATCGCTGTCATCTCTTTTCTACTATTACACATGGGGGGATGCTGCTGTAAATATTTAGTTGATTCTCATTTTAATGTTTGAACTAAGTTCAGTGGTGCAACACAAAAATATTTAGTAGTAAGTTGTAACTTGGTGTCTCTTTAAGTCACAGCTAGGCTACGTTTTAATTTACGCACTGCTGGTGCAACCGGCCCAAGGTGTTAATATTTTGATAAATCAAATATTCATCAAATTTGGTTAACCTTTTCTTTGGCAAAGTTTTTTTTTTACTGTTATAAAAAGAGCATTCGTCTAGGCTCCTTGTGGACTATTCATTTACTTTGAGTGACATTTAAGCATATTTGTGTGGTGTGCAAATATATAAGGTGTGTTGTGGCACCTAATGGGCTTTGAAAAGGTCTTCCCCTCTGTGCTCCTTTTCTCCGTCGCTCTGGATCTCCACAATCAACACTGAGCTCATCTTAATTGAGATGCCATATCTAATATGTTGAGATGGGCAAGATGAGAGCGCCATCATTTCTTTCCATCTAAAATAATACAGGCAGGGAGGGACGAGGGGTCACATTCACTGCTGTATTAAAAGAAATTAGGCGAAATGGGAAGTTTTATTCTCATTTAAATGGCTGATATTAGACTCGCAGTGTGGGTACTCTCTCTGTTTTCCCTCCTTCTCTCTCTCTCTCTCTCTCTCGCTCTCTACTTCTTTCATATATCTCCATCCTCATGAGGATTTTGTCACTTTATTTGATCATTTGAAGCATTTTAAAATAGTTTTAGCAAGGGTTTGCAGTCACGACCCTCTTAAATGACACCTTACAAAGAGTTTGTAGCCTCTTGTTTAAAAGATTCAGTGCATTTTTTTTATGATTCTTCTTCTTGTCTATTTTTAAAGTTACTTTACACACCGTTTTAGGAAAAAACAGCACTTTTCCATGAGAAATTTGGGTCTGTGGTTAGACTTATGTTTAGTTAACTTTACATAATGAATCTATTTACATGAAAATCTCTAAGAAAATCTATGTATTATATTGTAATAGATTATATAATAATATATTACATTAGTGTTTCTGGATTTTTAACTTGTTTTGATATGATTTTTTTCATTGATGTTTTCTTTTACCTGTTTTCCTGTACTGACTTAACGTCTGTGAAAGGGGCTCTATAAATAAACCTTTACTTACTTACTTATTTATTGCATTATTTAACTGCCATAATATACCTGTAGATGTGTGTGTTTTTTTAATGATTATATTTTCGGGGTTTTCACCTTTAATGGATAGGACAGTAGAGAGTATTGATAGGAAAGCATGGAAAGCAGAGAGAGAGGAAGGACTGGCATACTATAGGACTTGGGTCGCCATGAACACCAAAGTACATGTGTCGACACACTAACCACAACACTACTAGCGCTGACATACAGTAAAGTAGTGTTTTTAATTATCTTCACCAACTACAGTATATCTTGAAACTGACCTTTTCTTTAAGCCTAACTTATCCCTAACTATTGATTAACTCAAATTAATCAGCATTTTGTGTAATTATTAGATTTAGCCATGGTAAAAACACTAGCTTAAAGGGATTGTTAACCCAAAAAGGAAATTCTGTCATCATTTACTTATCCTGAAGTGCTTACAAAATGTTAGAACATACCAGAAGATATTTAGAAGAATATACTGTAGAAAACTGAAATTCACTGACATAAAGACATTTATTTATTTATTTATTTATTTATTTATTTATTTATTTATTTATTTATGAATGAATGAATGAAATAATGAATGAAATAATGAATGAATGAATTAATGAATGAATGAATGAATGAATGAATGAATTAATGGTTTCCAACATTCTTCAAAATTTTGGCTTTTGTGTTGAACAGAAGCAATCAACTACCCCTTTAAGCACTGCTTTGAGGCTATATTTAGCATGTTTGTGTAGTGAGTAACGACCACTAAACTCAATTCATAAATCTGCTCTTCCTCTTTTAGAAATTCATTTCCCCCTTAAGAATATCCCAGCAGTTTCCAAGCACCTCACCTTTAATTCCGAGTTAAATATTTGAAATCTCTTTAGAGGCGTTTTTTAATTTGGCACAAACGCTGCCTTTGGGGGTTGTTTTAGCTCATATTTAGCTTTTTGGCAATTATAATTCTCACCTGGTGTGTGTTACGATAACAGCACAGCTTCACGCAATTATACTGCTGTTAGTAAATGACTGTAACTCTCTGATGCTGAAATGCCATTAAAGGATCCCGAAGGCTATCAGTGATAACAGTAAGACTTTAAACTACAACTTTCTCTTTTTTGTTTTTTTATCATTTAAGTTAACTTTAAATTTTCTTAGCTTACTTATGGGGATATTTTACAGTATGTTCACTCACAATTGTTCCTAATATATCTTCATGAGTATGCTATTTATTATGTGCTGCCCCCACATTTTTTAAGTGTTCTGATGTAGATTATGAGGACTCCTCATGCACTCTCATACAGTTATTATATGATCTTACCCTACCCCTAAACCCAACCCTCACAGGAAACCTGTGGCAAGTTTTGAAGTATGTATGATTTTTAAGGGTTTCGAATAACAAGGACACAAAACATGTGCTCATAAACCACCTTAATAGAGTACAACTAGGTCATATCCATGTCATTATACTATTCCGTGTCCTCAAAAATCATATAAACACACACATTCATACAGCACAGACAGAAATGGATTGGTTTAGTGTGTCACAAACTCTATTAGTGTGAAAGCTGCCATTCAACCCCAGTTTTCCAAGCAGAACAAAAGCTCCAAACAGAAAGTTCAACTGAAGTATTGACTGAAAGTCATCGAATTAACCTAAAATTGGGCATATCACAAGATTTAATCATAAAAAAGTAAGTTGTTTTTTCCTCATCATAGTTGTTTGTTAGAGTTCAATACAGACATCAAAAACACATATGCTTGCAGTAGATCTTCATTTGTATGTATGATGGAGGAATTCCTGGCACTGTTTTGAGTCCTTTCCACGTTTTATAAGCTCGACTGTAGTTTCCAGCTGTTAAAATTCCATCACATGAAGAAGCTTTTAAAGAATGTTTTGAAAAAACTGTTTACCAAAATGTTATTTTGGGCAGATGGTTCTTATATGGCATCATAGAAAGAATAAAACAAACAAATAATAGCAACATTTTCAAAAAAAAAAAAAAGTTTTAATTTTTTTATCATTCACTCACACTTGACTTGTTACAAACAAGTTTGAGAGTTTTTTCTGTCTTATTGAACACAAAAGAAAAATCCTGAAGGATGTTGGAAAACAGTAACCATTGACATTCCTTGTAGGTAAAACATATGTCAAGTCAATGGTTCCTGGTTTCCAACATTCTTTAATATATCTTCTTTTGCTTTCAACAGATAAAAATTAAAACAACTTTGGAATTAGTATTCCAAACCTGTTATGCGAGTAAATGATGACAGAATTTTCTTTTTCAGGAGGGTATTTTTATTCATATATTTCCTTTTTCAATTCTAATGTGTTTTTTTTCTACATCTGCAGTACACTCAAAACATGACTGTTCAAACTGCTTATTTTAAATCAGCTGAAACAACACAATTATTTAGTTTTTTTTGCAACAACGTAATTGTTTTATGTTCAATCCACTTAAATTAGTTAGAATGAATTAGTTAGCTTAATTCCTTGATGTTGTCCTTACACAAATCAGTTGTGTGAAGCCCAGCATCTTTTACAGTGTACACTCATTAAATAATGTTTGCTGTTTGTTCAAACTACTTATTTAAAATCAGCTGAAACAACACAATTATTGAAGTTTTATTCGGGGCACAACTTAATTGTTTAATTTTCAAACCACTTGAATTTGTAGAAACTAAAAAAGTTAACTTAATTTCTTTGTGTTGCCCTAACACAAATCCGTTGTGTGGAACCCTGCATGTTTTACAGTGTACACTCAAAAAAAGTTTGCTGTTTGTTCAGACTACAGTACTTCTTTAAAATGAGCTGAAACAACACAATTATTGAGTTTTTTTGCGGCGCAACTTAATGGTTTCATGTTTAGTCCACTTAAATTTGTTCAAACGAATAAGTTAACTAAAGTCCTTCATGTTGTCCTAACACAAATTGATTGTGTGGGGAGCCAGCATTTTTTGAAGTGTACCTCAAAGTTGGTGTTTCCGAACAAGGACTTTATTGAGTATATTTCTAAACAATATCTAAAAAAGCACAATAGGTGCACTTTTTTGAGTTTGTCCAGGGATACTCTACTCTAAAATGTCAGTTGTGAAAACTGTCAATGCACTCCATGTTCCAGGTGAGCCAGAGCAGAAGTCCACCTCAGAGACCCCTGAAGTAGTTGAAGAGAGCCAGGATGTGGTGGAGGCCTCAGCCCCGCTGCTGGAGAGCCCTCAGTTGGCTCTGCCTGAAGAAGAGGCTCGCAGTGAAGATGGAGAACAGGTGGAGAAAGCGTCCAGTGATTCTGTAGCCAGCGGCTCCTCCTTTGAAGAACTAGACCTGGATATTGAAGAGGAGAAGCAAAATGAAGCAGAGGAAGAAGACCAAAATGGACAGCAGAAGCCCTTGGTGATGGGAGAAACAACGGGCAACAGGGAAGAGTGAGGGATAAAGCGGATTAGAGAGAATGTGGATGAATGATGAGTGCATGTGTGTGTGTGTGAGGAAGAGGGAGAAAGTTTGTCTTTGAAATCCTCAAAGGCTCCCCCCTTCATTAATCTTTGAAATTAACATCTCTAAATATCCGAAAAGTTACGTCTTTGTTATTGGCAAACAAGCAATTATCCCCTTCAGAAGCTTCTTTTAAAGACTTAATGAAATGCACATTATATTTTTCGGCTTTGTATTTATTTCTGAGGAAACAAATTGTTTATGTTGCCTTAGCGTCTGTCTTTCCACCGTAATCTGCTTTCAGGCGAGTAAATCAGGTGCGTTCTGAAGACGAGGATACACTGTTAATGCAACTAAATGAAGCTTAATCAGAGATTTGATTTCATTAACATGTCCTACAGATGATGCGTTCACTAGTGTTTGCTTTAAAACATGATTAACTCATTCCAAATGCTGTCTTTTGCTGTAGAATAGAAGTGGAAAAAGAGTGAGAATAAAAAAAACAAATGTGCATGATGATATTAGTGGTTGGAGTGTGTTTAATATGAGCTGCTTATACTATTTTGTGCATTTAAGGAGTTATTATTGTTTTCTACACTTCTGTATTTCGAGGATGGGTCACAAATGAAAGGTTTCAAGCATCAAAACAATAAAAGTGTAACAACTTTTGTTTGTTTCTTTGTGCGCTACATTTTTATTTGAGCAAAAATGTGTTTTGATTTAGTGTAATACATGTATTTCTACCCTGATTTAGAGAAGACACACTAAAATATTATTCGGCATAACGTTTTAAAGCGGAATTTTCCAGGTATATTTACAAAAAGTATCACATGATTACATATTAAAAGACTGCATTCAAAGATACTACTTAATTCTCATTTTAAATCATCAAACCACTAGTTTAACTATTTGTGTTTAAGATTTAAAATATGAAAAACTAAAGTAATAAGTGTTCAACAGAAGAAAGAAAGTCAATCAGGTTTGGAACAAGGGGGGACAGGAGGACAGAATATATTTCTGAGGACAAAATATTCAGTTTTGGTTGAAGTATCCCAAAAAGATGAACTGATTATTGACCATTTTTAGGGATGTAAACTATAAGAATGGTCCTGAAGTATGTCACATTTTAAATTTCCATAGCTTCTGAGGGTCCAAAAATTTCCACATATTGATAAATAATGTTAGGATAGCTGTTAACATCAAGTTATGATTGAATCGTCTCGTTACAGATATGAAATATTTTGACAAACAAGCAGGAAATGTTCATGGGCCAATAAGATCACTACATTGGAATGATCTATTGATCTTATTCTTCAATGCGGAAGTGTGTGTTTTTTTTTTTTTTTTTTGCAATTGTTGTAGAACTTCCGATTCAGTCTCCTATGGGAGAAATGACAAGGAATAATAAACGGCAGAAAACGGTCAAACTACTCACTCTACAAACAAGTGTTTGCATGGCTATACAGACAATGCAGAATAATATAATAGAAAATATCAGTTTGTCAAGCAGCATAACAAGCTGTTTTTAACATCTAAAAGTCTCGATCCAAAAAGATTCAAATGCCTGCTCCCGCTCGTACACAGAGAATAAGGTCAATGCACTACCTAACAAATGTCTTGTTGCCTATCCAGGTTTTAGGAACAATAAATAACTTGCCTACTAGTTCATCAATTGGTATCAGAAGTAGCTTACGGTATATGAAAGGCTAGATTACGCTTATTGTACCAAAATAAAATATAATCATGCTTTGATTTGAATTATTTCATTAGGACAGTAAGGTCTGACTTTGCTTAGACAAGTCTTGTAACTTAACAGAAATGATGTACAGCATAGAATATAAAGTCATGGTGCAGTGGAAAAAGAATTGATATTGTGTATGACTCCCATGAGCTTGGATGACTGCATCCATACATCTCTGCAATGGCTCAAATAACTTAAAAATAAAGTCATCTGGAATGGCAAAGAAAGCGTTCTTTCAGGACTCCCAGAGTTCATCAAGACTCTTTGGATTCATCTTTAATGCCTCCTACTTCATCTTACCGCAGACATGCTCAATAATGTTCATGTCTGATGACTGGGCTGGCCAATCCTGGAGCACCTTGACCTTTCAGGAACTATGATGTGGAGGCTGAAGTATAAAAAGGAGCACTATCCTGGTGAAGAATTTGCCCTCTTGTAATGTAATGAACAGCACAAATGCAGTATTTGTGATGATTGGGATGCAGTTCAACTAATCGACCTTCTGCCACTTTTCCAAATGATCAACTGGAGGTCCAGTTATTATTTGTGGCTCTTACAACTGGGATTGATGACAAGACTTTTGTCAGGTAGTGTATGGTGTTTTGTTTTATTTGAAAATGTGACATCTTGTCTTTGATCCATATATAAATTATATTAAAGTAAAATCAGAAAATTTTCTCTTTCTTTACCATTTATTTATTTAGTTTTTTCACCTCAATTTTCAGTATAAGAACTGTTGTTTTCTTTGAAGTAAATTGGTTTTATTGTGTGAATGTTGAAATAACATACTGTTATTTTATAATTTCTGTGATGTTCAGTCATTCGAGTCATCCGATCAGTCTTCGCTTTCGGTTTTTGAATATAAAGACACATTTTTAGTAGGGCTGTCCAAAAATTAATCGTGATTAATCACATCCAAAATAAAAGTTTAACATAATATTTGTGTATGTGCTGTGTATATTTATATTATGAATATATAAATACACAAATGCATATACTTGATAAAATGTTGTTTTTTTATTTAGATATATAAAAAATATATGTGTATGACACAAATTTTACATTTGAATATGATGTAACTACTTTGATGTAACTTTTTTATATATAGTTTTGGCTTCTATGAATGTGTTTATCACATATACATAATAAATATATATAACACACACATATATTATGTCAAAACAAACTTTTATTTTGGATGTGATTATTCACGATTAATTTTTGGACAGCCCTAATTTTTAGACATTATTTTGCCAAGACTGAGAAACATTAGATAAAAAAATTTAGTCAAAGCAGTAATATTATGTAATATTATTGTAATTAAAATAACATGCTTTTGCATTATATAATATTTTAATGCATTGTAAAGATGAAATGATGCAGGCTTGATTTTCCGTTTAAATATTTAGTAACATTAAATACTTTTAATGTAATTATGTATTTTAATGTAGTGTGAACTTGCAGTAATTATTCATTACATTATTATATTTGTACATTTCTTTTACTCTTTGTAATATACCTTCTTCTTATAAATCAGCTTGTTTTCATGATTCCTGATGTTAAAGGAACAGAAGAGAGTCGTATTTACTATTTTAGGCTCAGGAAATCCTGTCTGGAATTGTCCTCTGTAAAAAAATCATTAGACTTGTTTGGATGTTGTGGCAGTGTTTGCCTCTGACAATACAGATCAATACAACTATTGTGTCCAAAAGCTCCAGCAGTTTCTCTGCCATCTAAACACTTTGTCACAGGATTGCTATGAGCTTTGTGAAATGGACGAGGATTCAAGTTATGCTCTTCTTAACCCATGTTCATAGGTGGAGTAAAAAGAAGCTCAGTATGGGGGCATATTGTGTCATTTATTGTACATTAGCTTCACATTTGCAATGCGGTTGCTTTAACCAATAAAAGCTCAGCTTACCTGCGGCTGAATTGTTTTACTTGTGCAATAGTAGTATTACCAGTGTGATATTGCTTATTAGAATTTGCCTTTTTTTTGATGTTATTCAAAAAAGTCTCTGAATGCACCCGCTTCGAATGTTATCACTGGATTTAATGGGTGTTAATAGGGGTCACCTACTGGTAGGCTTAGAAGGCTGTTATCATCCATTCACATGATTAATCAGCTATACTATCAGCTATGGCTGGCAGCTAGCGCTCAGCAACTCTTACATGGTCACCCACTGAATCGAAGCAGGGCTGGTCAGTAACTAGATGGGAGAAAACATGGGAAAGCTTGGTTGCTGCGGGAAGAGGTGTTAATGAGGCCAACAGTGGGCGCTCAACCTGCGGTCTGTGTGGGTCCGAACGCCCCAATATAGTGAAGGAGGCTCTACACTGCTCAGTGAGCGCCGTCTTTCAGATGAGATGTTAAACCTAGTAACCGACCCTCTGTGGTCGTTAAAAATCCCCGGATTTCGATCTGCCCATTGGCCTCTGTCTATCATGGCCTCCTAACCACCCTCATATCATAATTGACTTCATCACTCTGTCTCCTCTCCACCAATCAGCTGCTGTGTGGTGTGCGGTCTGGTGCAATATGGTTGCCGTTGCATCATCCAGGTGGATGCTGCACACTGGTGGTGGGTGAGGAGATTCCTTTCCCCCACCCCCACCCCCCAATTGTGTAAAACGCTTTGAGTGTATTTGAGTGGAAGACATTAATAAAAAACACGATCAATGGGAAATTTGATAATAAATATAAATCATTCTCGTTAACTTCCAGCCACTGCCGCATGTGATCTATAGCTGATTAACCATGTTGATGGATAGTAACAGCCTTCTGAGCCTACCAGCATGTCTATCAGCTGAGAACCATTCAGTCGAGCATGAAAGTAAATGGTGATTGAGTCATTCAGTAAAGGGAGAGTTCACCCTAAAGTTTAAAAATGGCTACTAATTTGTTCCCCCTAAGGTCAACCTGAATCTCAGTGCATCTTCAGGAGCCACAGGTATTAGTTTTTGTTTAGCGTGTTTATTGATTGACTGATTGATTGAATGTCAAAGTGGTGGCAGCTGTTGAATTACATTATATGAAGCTCCAAAGGGCTGCTATTTCAGCTAGGATGTCCTTAGGGTGAAATCTAACAGCAATTTTTTTCATTGCGAATATAATATTCTGAAGCCTTACGTCTTGTGTTTTACAGAAGAAAGTCGAACGAATTTGGAACAACATGAAGGTGAGTAAATAATGAGTAAATGTCGATCATTTTTTAGCAAAAGCTCTTCAAATGTTTTGCCTCTGGTCTCTAATGCACAGTGTGTTCCTTTTGAAATCTATTCGTTATTCACTAACACAGTGTTTGTATGATTCTTTGATGAATACACCCAAATGCAAGTATACTTTTCAAGATATTGGTGGCGGGTCAACCACCAAATGATTTCACATGGTCGTCTCTCGCAAGTTCTAAAAGATTAATAAGACAAGTTGGGATGTGACTGGCTCAAAGGATGAGAGGTCAACACACAATCAAGAGCACGTCCTCACGGGAACATGACACGCTTTCCACTCGTGTCATGTTGAAACTTGTCCATCGACCTGAAACGGGACATTGATCTGATGATGTGTGATTCTGACAAGTCAACCTTAATACATCGACCAATTAAACAAAATCGACCCGATCTGACGTCTTTCTGGGAATTTACATATTCAGTGTCTCGCGGATCAGTTAGAACAGACTGAGAGGAGTTGTTGTCTTGATGGTTTGTCATTCGCGGTTAGTGTTGTCAATTAGAAACGCAGTTGTAGATGTTTCTCTGCCAGTGATCGGGGAATTAGAAGTGCATCTACCATATATGACCACTTTCGTGTTGTTTTGCTGTTGAACGAATCCAATCGATATTTTGAGCTCACCGTTTCAGGGTTAGACATCAAATCAGTGTCATCTCATCAGAGTACGCGCGCACGCATGCACACACACGCGCTCCGAGTCATCAATAGGTTATAGCCTAAAACTTGTGCATTATAATGCAGTCTTCTCTTTCTTTAATACTCTGTAATGGATATTAAAGTTTGTGTATAGGGTGCACAGTAATTCATTCTAAAAGCGGGGGAAAAATCTCAAGGAATTCAATGACGCGCGCGATGCCTTTTCAGTACCACGGACAGCTCCACGCGCGCACAGCGTCTCCGAGGCGCGCGCTCAATGCAAACTTCACCCGCTGAATGAAACCTGGATTCCACTGCTGGAATTCAGCCATATGTTTTTTAAATGCATCATTAGAGTAACACCAAACTGTCTGGAAGGATACGAAGAAAAATACGGAGTCTTAATCCGGATGTCTTGGAGAAGATCCGCCTGAAAGCTGTCGATGAGAGGTGAACTGGACAGGTCAGGTAAGATCGTTATCATCTGAATCTAATCATCTGTTGATGTACATTTATCATGTGTGATTTCTGCATATTGGTTTGTAATAGAAATGAAGACGGGAACTTAGCGTTGCTAACAGTTGGTTAAAACATAAAACGCGTTGTATTTTGACACCTGATCAAATCAAGAAATAAAATAATAATAAATTTAAAGAATGGTTCTGTTTAAATGGGAATACATTGCATCGTATTATATTTGCACGAGATATTCGGAATGAAAGGTGTTCGAAAGGCAACAAAACAAGCGTCATATCAGATAAACAATCGCACAGGTAACATCTCTTCACAGACCGCTTTGAATAGCAAAACACTCCCGCTCCGGGGTGTGTCTGAGCGCATCTCGGAGGATCTATAGAAGGCATGGAGTCAGTATTTCAACTTTATTTGTGTAAAATTAGTGACTTTTGCTATTTTCTAGAAGTGAGAAAGCGGTGGATATATTTACCCAGCTTTAGATTAACACATCACACGTTTGTTGACGGTTTACGTGACGAATCTTGTTAAACCGACTTTAGAGGTGCATCGTTTTAAGTCATTTAATCTCCTCTCGACTTTTCACAGCACCTTGAAACTTATTAACCCTCAACATAATAAAAAAAACTCAACAAATTTACAACCTACATTTTTTATTGCCTCCAATGTTTAGCTTCAATTTGAATGTGATTTAAGATATCAACATTTGACATTAGTGTACAACATGTTTAAATTCACGCAATTTACGCCATTCCATTTTAGTAATATTTTCTGAAACCATAAAACCCCTGTAGTTATAGCTGACTATATACTGTATGTTTGTGCTAACAGTGTTTTACTCTACAATTATTTCTGTAGGCTTGCGTTTTTACAGTGACTTTGTGTGGTTATTTTCACCCAAAATGAGAACAGTGGTCACGTGGAAAAGTGCATTTATATTATCTTTTGGTTTTTATGGGTTTATGTGTCCCTTGTGTTTTTTTATAGCCCTTCAATGTCTGAAATCACAGTAGCCTAATAATACCATTCATGCCTTGGTCGTAGAAACAATTTTAAATGCTAAAATAAAGAATCTATCATCCACTTTGCTGGTTTAACCACGTCTGTAGTCTTTTCAAAATACAATTTAATCTCCCCTAATTATGAGTGACACTAAATGCAATCAAGATGGAAATAAATACATACACGTCCACTCTGTGTGTTTCTTTCGGTGAGCAGGGCAGCAGTGGTTTAAAAATAACAAACCAAACCGAGGCGAACAACCGTCAGGCTGGTTAGTTTAAATAATTAAAGCTCGCGCCGGACATGTGTTATCTTCTTCCTCTGAAAACGTGCACGAGAGCCAAGAATCGCGTCACACGCGCACATCTCTGCTTAACCAGGTTAATGAGCATGAGTTGAATGGCAGTTTTATGAACAGATAAACCGAATGTTCTTAATGTTTCTTTATTCGTTTGCGTTAACTGTTCTCAAATTACTAGTATTTTTGCCCACACGACAATGCCATCCGATTCTCCAAAAATGAGTGATTCTTTTGAGTCGGTTCCATTTAGTGAATCAAGCACAGTTTTAAATCAGTTGAAGGTATGCATTAGTAAGTTCTGTTGTTTTAATGGTAAAGGCCTACTGCTTTTAAATATCTGTGTATCAGGTTTAATAGCATACAAAAATGATGATATGATTCACACAATATGCTTAATACGTATTTTTGGAGTGGGAGAAGTCAGTTATATTACATTTTGAGGTGAGCAGGTAGCACACATTGTTCAAACATTTCCACACATGGTATAACAAAACTTAATCTTCTTATTGCTATACCCACACTATTTAAGGAAAAATGTGGCAAAATTCAAAAAATCGTTTGAAGATACAGATACATTTGACCAACACAAAAGTACATATAGTAGCCAAGTAGCCTAAATGTTTTATCTCAGGTTTTAGTGTTTTTTTTATTTTTATTTAATCAAGATCTGCTATTTTGATCTCTAGTCTGTTATTTAGCAGTTTAGAGAGTTGAAAAAACTCTCTGTTTGCGTTATTCGTTTAGTTAATTGTTCTCAAACTAGTATTTTTGCCCACACGACCAATGCTCTCTGATTCTCGAAAAATGAGTGATTCTTTGGATCTATTTTGGTCGGTTCTATTTAGTGAATCAAGCACAGTTTTGAATCAGTCGAAGGTTTGCATGTACTTGTCACAGTAAGTTCTGTTATTTTATTCATACTACATTTTAATATCTGTGTACAATGTTTGATAGGATACAAAAAATGATTATATTATTCACAATTTGCTTGATTAGTATTTTTGTAGTATGAGAAGTCAGTTATATTACATCTAGAGGTGAGTGGGGTAACAAAAACGTTTCCACACACGGTAGAACACAACTTAATCAGTTTATTTATTACTATATCAACACTGTATAAGTAAAAATGTGCCAAAATTCAAAAAATCATTTAAAAAATATAGTTGAACATTTATTTAACCGTAACAAATGTACATTTCTGGCTCAAGTAAAGTTTCTTTTCAGTTTTAGTGTCAAATCAAGACAAATCTGCTATTTTGAGCTCCAGTCTGTTATTTAGCAGTTTAGAGAATTCTTTAATGCTTCGCTAACTAGCAGAAGACATTAACCAGTTTAAAATTCCCATATTCTCCTGTATTTCTGTATTTTTCTGTTTTATTAAAATCTAAAATGAGCAAAAGAGAAATAAAGGAGGGCGAAAGAGCGATAAATAAAAGCCATTCTTTCAGGTTTCAGTGATCCAGCAAAGTGGAGATGCGTTTGTGAGCACAGCAAAGCTGCTTTATCAGCGCCGTTGCATGTAAACGTGCCTTCTTATCTGTGAGTAACACAACCACATTCAGAATTGATCAACAATAAAACTGGGAATTGCTCGGACAGAGTTCACCTAATGGCTTTTTAGTCCGGACGACAAGCATTTTGGTGAACAATTTACAGTAGTGGGATAGGTCACAGATGCTGACAAGTGTATTTGTCAGGAAATAGATTAACCTCTCGTGAGATTAATCTGCAGTGGAGTGATTGATAGGTTCCAGCAACCAAGACAGTGAATGTAATGGAGGTGTAAAGTGGGGTGTCACAGCAGCTCAGTGGGATGACCGTCACCTCACAGCTAAAGCAGCAGATCTCTGGTTTGAGTCTTGTCTGTGCTTGGTGTCCTTGCAGTGGAGAGTTTACATGCTTTCAACCTTATATCTTTATTAATTATGAAGCCACAATAAAAGCACCAATGATAGTTCTACAGGTGATCTATACTGTCAAGGCATAAATGAACACAGTTGAACTCAGTTCAGTAAAGACCAATGCAATCTACCTGAACCATAGTAAACTGGTCACAAACTTGCAGAGATGATTATTGATGTTTGGATTGCTCTCTATTTGTCACACTAGAGACTAGACTACGAGAACCTGAAATTTCAAATGCTGCAATTGTTGTAATATAATAATATATAAAGTCACACATTGTGGTTCCTCTTTTAGTATCATAATTCTTGACATTTCATTGGGACAACTTAATTCTTTTATGTTCAATCTACATAAAGCTGTTAAAAGTGTTAAGTTAACCTAATCGTGGTAACCTAATTTGTGTTGGGACAACATGAATGAATTGTGTGGAACCCTGCATTTTAGCACTGCAAAGCCCTAAATTTAAGGTTAGGGTTCATTTGGGAAATTATGGCCATTTTCTATTGGTTGAGTGTCATTCAGTGTAGCCAACTGCTGTAGTAGATCGCCTTCACATCTGAATTGTTTCAGAACCTGGCACATTTTGTCCCTTTGCTCAGTTTGTTTGTGAGTATGGCAGATGCTCTCAGATCCACACTGTTGTCTGAGATTGCCTATGGGGGTATTTTGCTCACCTTGAAAGCAAATTCTGGAGTGGTTAATTTGTGGTGAGAAAGCAAACCAACCTAATGGACCAATGAACCCGGCTTTATCCCAATGTATGATGAGTTATGTTATTAACTGTGAGAAAAATAGCAGCGCTCGTTTTTCAGCCTCTCAGAATGAAGACGACGTGAAATGACAAATTGATATTTGGCCAGAAGAACATACAGTATTTAAAAACAATTATCCAAAACTTTTATGGCTATAATGAAATGAAAGATTACAGAAACATTTTGTTCGTTTTGAGCCCAGAAAACACCAAGACAGCATTAAAGACCTAGTGGTGATGAAAACTGACTGTGTTGTCACCTTGTGTTTACCAAATGGACAACAGTGGGCAGAGACAAGAATGTGCTTTCCTTACCTCCCTATATTTTCATTTCATAAAGGGAAGTCAGAACTAGAGCAGGACACATACAAACCATAAATAAATCAGCAAGAATTGTTTATACAAATATGTCTGATAATCGAAATTGCAAAGAAATGTGACAAAATGACAGCTGCTTTCTTCGAGTTCCCTCTTTACTTGCATCGTTAGCTTAGATTTGTCACTTCAGTTTTTATTCATCTGTCTTTTGACAAGATGTTAAACTGAGGTCTTGACTCACTGTGGTCATTATAAATCCAATGGAACTTTTTGTAAAGAGTAGGAGTGTAACCTTGGTGTCCTGAGACCAAATTCCCTCCATCAGCCCTTACCAATAATCCCCACCCACCGAATTGGCTCTATTACTGTCTCTCCACTCCCCCTATAGCTGGTGTGTGATGAGCGCACTGGTGCAGTTTTCCAGTGGATACCATCGCATCATCCAAATGGCTGATGCACACCCCTTATGATTGTGAAGCACTTTGGGTGTATGGCCATACACAATATAATGCTTTATATAAATACACATTACATTACACTACATGTGTAGTTGCACAGCCAATCAGAGCACTCTCTTTCACTGACGACTGACGCTGATTTTGCATGCTGAATCGGATGATCTCCTTCTAATGTGAGCCAGGCGGAAATTAACATGTGAAACGCAACAAACAAGCTAGCCTGACAGATGCTGCCCAATGGCAGACTAACAGTTCGGTGTGTCCCGGCCTTTAGAAATGCCCACTAAAAGCAATCCAAATCAACATGATTTTGCAACATTATAAGGATTCTCTTTCAAAATAAAGTAAAATAAAGGAAACGATCTTGTGGAAGCACCAAAAATGTAACTTGGCGACATCATTCCAGACTTCAAAACATCGGGAAACATCCATACACATTCATTCACACACATACACTACAGCCAATTTAGTTTATTCAATTCACCTGTACCACATGTCTTTGGACAGTGGAGGAAACCGGAGCACTTGGAGGAAACCCACGCGAACACGGGGAGAACATGCAAATTCCACACAGAAATGCCTTCTGACCCTTCCAGGACTCAAACCAGCGACTTTTTTGCTATGAGGCAACAGTGCTAACCACTGAGCCACTCTTATGTCATGCTTATGTTTTCATGCAAATTATATAAATTAGTCACTTTTCTGACAAAATGTAAAGTGGTTATGTTTGCTTATCAGATCGGGCTTGGTTTCTTCTTATAGGAACAACTATCACACCCATGTCCAGTGTAAAATGGGTAAAGAGATGTTTTTGGCCATTAAATAATAGCAAAATCATATGCAAGCGGTTAGTTAATCGGACCCATAGTGTTTGAAATAGTTTTCAGAGAACCGTCCCTTTAAAGTAAAGCTCTAGATTTTGCATTTTATGTCAGCTCTCTTGGTCGTGATTTCACAAGAGAACAATAAGAATGAGTGAGTGTTTTCATTAAACAGATATCGATCTCGTCACATCTTCATCCCAGACTATTGCACATCAGTTTATTAATCTATCGCGCAATTAACAGATCAAATGATTGTTAGATGAAACGAGACGGCTTAATTCACTCATCGCTCAACAGCTTAATAAAGTTAGAATTTTATTGCTGAACTTGTTAAACAAAATAATAACACAACAGACTACGTCATAATAGTGCATTCTTATGCTGTTTAATTTTCCACAAACAGTAAAGATCATTGTTTCAGGGTTGCATCTTTTTTTATATGTGAGGCTATTCACACCAAAAACCGTAGCAGCTTCTTAAGGACACCAATTAGTGAACATCAACTAAAAAGATCCATGCTAATAAAGTCTTTATTTTCACTATGGCTGTTGGAGGTAATGCTGAGATCCTCTGCAATCCGTCAGGCGCGTTTGATAGCAGATGGTGTGTGTTTCTTGTCAAGCATCTGGTAAAAGACTTACAGAGAAACTGTGTGACCATGCAGATCCCAGGAGAGACCCGTGCACAGAGACAGAAGGGTCTGTGTGTCTTTCGTGCATCTGTGCGATCGGGCAGGCATGTGTTTTTGTGTGTACTTCTGAGAGAAAAGGGAGGACGAATTAAAACAAATGCAAATACGCCGAACTAAAGGTGACCATGTTGCGGTGTTTAGTATTAGGTGTAGGGAGAACAACCACGTGTGAGTTCATTCGCAGTCCTGACAGTACTGTGTGTGTCAGATAAATGCATAATGTGATGAATTAGGGTTGCGTTAAAGTGTTTAAAGGCAAAAGGGAAACCCTGTATGCAGCAGCTCTCGGGTCTCCAGTGACCGGGACATGAATAATGCACAGGTTTAGAGAGGGATTGGAGAGACCGAAAGATGCAGAGGAGAAGCTTTCCTTACATCCTTCTGTTTGTAAAAGACACTACCGACAGTAATTAGAGAAAGTGAGAGACTGTGAAGGAAGCATATGTATTGAAAAACGCAAAATATTTCAGTGAGAATTCCATTTCGCAGCTGAGCAGTTGTTGCATCTTTTCCCGCATCGCTTATTTTTATTTATTTAAATCTATTTATTTAGTTATTTTTGGAGTGTGTGGAATTTGACTGCCATCGTTTTAAGGTTTGAACATGCATTTATGTTTTAGTTACCTTGTCTCTTAGCGTGTTTTAAAATGAAACATCCCATATTGAAAGCTCATTTTCTCATAATCTAAAAATCTGCCATCTTAAGCTGCATAGGAGAAGTGTTACAATATATTGTACTATTGATATTTTATGAGATACCCTAAATTAGATCTATAAATCATTGCTTTAACCCCTGATTAGTCCTTTGTCACTGCAGCAGTACTGGTTTTATTTTATTTTTTTATTATTGTTTAAATGCTTGAAAGCTTAAAAGTTTAGATGTATTATATATTACCAGGGCTTGACAGTAACTTTTTTTGATCACCAGCCACTGTGGCTAGTAGTTTTCCAACATACTAGCCATTCGCCATTTTCACTAGCCTCAATTTTATTGTTGGGAAAATATATTTTATATGCATAAATTTGCTAAAATTACTTGAGTTTAATTTTGTGTTATGTTATGTATACATGCTGCCTCGTTCATTTAACTGTTTTGTATGTTGTGTATGGCCTTGCTCAATGAGCATGAACAAATGGGTTGTGTTTTCATAGTGTCGCATTACAAATAGTTTTATTTTGCATGGCTTTTCAGGGCTCAGCTCTGAAAAATTTTCAATTTTTTCTCTGGCCACAATAAACTAATACTTTCCTTGCCACAAATTTTAAATAATAGGTCACAACAAGTGAAATATTAATTTTTATTCAACAAAAATGTTCTTAAAAAAAATTGACATTTAAAAAGAAAAAATTGTATCTAGGCGGCACGATGGCGTAGTGGGTTGCACGTTCGCCTCACAGCCAGAAGGTCGCTGGTTCGAGCCTCGGCTAGGTCAGTTGGCATTTCTGTGTGGAGTTTGCATGTTCTCCCTGTGGTTGCGTGGGTTTCCTCCGGGTGCTACGGTTTTGCCCAAAAGTCCAAAGACATGTGGTGTAGATATGTGGTATGAATTGGGTAAGCTAAATTGTCCTTAGTGTATGTGTATGAATGAGTGTGTCTGGATGTTTCCCATAAAAGGGCAAGCATAATACATATGCTGGATAAGTCGGCGGTTCATTCCACTGTGGTGACTTCAGATTAATAAAGGGACTAAGCTGAAAAGAAAATGAATCAATGAATGAAATTTGATTCTAAAATCTAAAACTATACAGTACACAGCAGTCTGTCCAGGCTAACGGTCCCAGATCACCAGTTAACTATAGATAAGTGGAGACATTTAATCTCCTAATAAAGCAATGTTATTGTAAAGGATAATAATAAAAGCATATTAACAAAAAATAACTGCAAGCAAAAGAAAGCAGGGGAAAAATTCTGTGTGCGATCATGAAAGGATGATCGCACGCACACAGTTAACGCACACATGTTAATAATCAGTTCAAAGAATGGTTAAAGTGAAAGAGGCAACTGCTGCTGCTTATGAAAAATCTCAAGCTTTTGAAAGTAGCCGGGCTGTGCATGCATGAGCACCGCTTCTTTCCAGTCTATTTCAAAGAGAAACGATCACACCAGTTGTGTTTCCAGGCACAGTTGCTTCGCGCACGGAAACGGGACACGGGAGCTTTTAAGCAATCGAGTACAGTGAGTGAGGATCGCCTGTGTCACACTGCGTGCCTGATCATTCTCTCGTTCGGTATTCACCTGCTTTCTTTTGCTCGCACGAACACTTATCAGATGTGATGCTTCTTGGTTCTAAGATCACATTTGGATGCATACTGACAAATGATCTTAAACTTGAATTCTATTCTTTAGTGATGAGGCAGCACTGGCAATTTCAAAACTATTTTTAAGTGGCTAGTGGGGGTGTCTGTCTAATCCGCCACAGGTGAAATCTACCCGCGTTTGGCAGGTTGGCGGGTGTTAATGTCAAGCCCTGAATACTACTGTTACTGTGACTTTTATTACTGTTGTACATTTTAAATAAAATTTCTCTATTGGCATCAGTGGTTTCATCTACTGAACATTTATCGCTCTACAGAATTAGGTTCTTTAAAGTGGAATATGTTTTTTCCTATATATTATTAATACAATTTTTTTTCTATAAAGAGAAAACATTTCATTTACAGCTACTTTGGGCAATGAAAATGAAATATTTTCTACAATGTTCTTTAAATTAAAAATAATAGGTTTTCTTTAGAACTATTGACTTAAATGTTGCTTGGGGAGTTAAAAATGGTTCTTCTAGCAAAAAATCCTCTTTTGGAACATTTATTTTCATTAAAACAAGCTTCCTCACAGGCTTTTGGTCCCTGTGGACTCTGAAATAACTGAAAATGATGTCCGACTGGGGCACTGGGTTACAACAATCGATTGCTCCTTGACCCATTCAGGCCTTTTTATAAACATAATAGGCTGTGAATATAATACGACGAGGGCATTATTCCATTTTGTGCTGTTGTCCCTGTTGAACAGTGTTACTTCATAGTTTTTTTTTACTTCTTTGTTGCTTTTGTGTCTTGTTAAATAAATTCCTGTTGTACCTTAAATATGATAGTATATTAAAAATGAAAGTGTATTTAATCATTAAATGTATAGATCACCCCCAAATTAAAATTCTCAATAATTATTCACCTTCATGTCATAAGGAATTTGTTCAATCTTCAGAACATAAATAAAGATATTCTTAATCAATTCTGGGCTTCTGTCTATCTTTCAAATGTTCTAGCTGAGTTTTGGATGTCTTTACAAACGTTTACAAGCATCAGATTTTGATGTCAGTAGACTTTTAATGAACAAATGTAAATCTGTCTGATTTTACTAATAATATCTTCATTGGTGTTCTGAATATAAACAAAAGTCTTATGGATTTGGAATGACATGAGTGTGAGTAAACGATGACAGAATTTTCATTTAAGGGTGAATTAATCCTTTAATTTAATAATGAGCAACACTGTCCCACTGAATGCTTAAATAAAAAAAAACTGGGATAAGACCAGAGTTTTGATTTACTTTACATGTAGCACTTTTGAAGCAGACATCATTGTTAAGAGAGTCATTGGATTGTTTCCTGATCTGATTTCCAGAAAATGCTCAGTGCGTTTAGCCTTATCTAATGATAATTTTGGCTTCATGCAGTGAGCTGTTGTACACACTTGATTGCACATCCTCTTCAAATGGTGGCTGATGATTTGGCCGCTCAAAGAGCCCCGAGTAAGGTGTTCAAAACCTCATTTGGACAGCAGCCACAGACTCTTTGGATGGTTATCAAATATTGTGCCTGCTGGGTCGTGCCGTTACTCACACTCACAATTGCTTGAATTGGATTTGTGGTTTTGGAGCTCCAAATTAAAAAGACATTTGTCAGCTTGTCAGAAAATGCACTGTAATCCGACGATTAGCAGAAATTGAAGTTGTAATTCTGTCAGTTTGTTGTTTTCTGATTTATCACTGCCAGGTTGGGCTTGGCAAAGCAAAGGCACCAGAGTAGCAAATGCCATGAGAAGCTGTGTCTTCAGCTAATCTGCAATATTTTTGCACTGACGCTATTACCGATTTACCAAACTGATAAGCGATGGCATTCTGTTGTGAATGATGAAAGCAGAGCGAAACAGAAGTACTTGTTTGAACCGCACTCTGCGCTGACCATTTATCAGCTCATTTACAGTAACACTGGAACTACCATACTTCCACAACTACTAGAATAGTCATAGCTGTCATTCCGATTGTTCACATAGGACTGCATTGAATTAATTTTTATAAGCTCATCTTTACATTCAAAGCTTCTGTTGAGATTTTAGAATTAAGCTTTGAATATCTCTCATCATATTTTATGAAGTCATTGTCATAAAAATACATTATTTTCTTGTAATCTAGCCTATAATTGTGTACAGGTTATCAGACCGTGCTCGACGGTGCATACCTCACGTTGTCCAGCAAGTTTTTTCAGAGCAGTAAAAGGGTTATTTTTGAAAGTTTAAACTACATGTATGAAGTAAATGATGCTTTTGCTATCAGAAATTTGTTTTTGTTTGCTGAAAGTTGCTAGGCATATTCAAAGGCATGGGAAAAAGAAACGAATGCTGAAATATACAGTATACGGTCAGTTAGACCGTTATGGCTATTCACTGACTGTGTTTACATCAGTAATCAAATTATTTGCCTTAATGTGAATAAGACAGGCGAGGCAGCGGCGCAGTAGGTAGTGCTGTCGCCTCACAGCCAAGAAGGTCGCTGGTTCGAGCCTCGGCTGGGTCATTTGGAATTTCTGTGTGGAGTATGCATGTTCTCCCTGCGTTCGTTTGCATGGGTTTCATCCGGGTGCTCTGGTTTCCCCCACAGTCTAAAAACATGCGGTATAGGTGAATTGGGTAGGCTAAATTGTCCGTTGTGTATGAGTGTGTATGGATGTTTCCCAGAGATGGGTTGCAGCTGGATGTGCATCCACTGCGTAAAACATATGCTGGATAAGTTGGCGGTTCATTCCGCTGTGGTGACCCCGGATTAATAAAGGAACTAAGCTGAAAAGAAAATGAATGAATGAATAAGACAATAATATGATGAAGGTGTTTACATGAGTTGCTTTTTGATCCCGTTTTCATGTTATTGCACATAGATCGATTAACGTCATTGCGTCACAGTGCAATCCACATTTCCTCTGGAGTTTCATGTCATTTTAGGTGTTTCATTTTTAATTTGTTGACTTTAACTGCAGTTTGGTATATTCAACTTTAATTTGGGAACATTTCATGTATGCCCCCTGACAAACGAGGTATTGGATGCAAGTATGAACTGCTGGAAGAGAGTTGTTTCAATGGAATTTGATACCGCACGCCGTATGGGAAAAAAAAAACCTCTGCATTTCGCAATGTGTGTGTCTGCTCCTTTAATGACTCTGTAGGTGCAGAGAATAGTGTCAAACAGTCACGTGTACAGAATATCCTGTCACAAAATGCAGCGAAAATCCTACACGACGGTAATAGTTTGATAAGTTGTTTACATGTCTGTACCGCACTTCAGTAATAGGACTAAAATCAGCATACTCCACATGTCTTAATTCCATTTCTGTTTCGTTCAATTATGACATCAGTCAGATTAAGTTAATCAAAAATCACTCCTTATCAGAGCTTTAATTTAATCACATTAAAATTTGGTTATTGGTGTCCATGTAAATAAACTCACTGTAAGAATACTGAGAACTCTTTTGCATTTTGTCATTATGAAGTAACAATATTAGAATGAAATATACACATTTGGGGAAAGTATTGCAGTTATATTGGTAGTATAACTAGTATAAAAAAAGTAGAGGTTAAAAGATAGTTCTAGTGTTGACAAAAAAAATAAAATAAATAAATAAAAAAATTAAAAACAGCACTGCACCATCATTCCGGATTGTACAAAAACAATCAGGTTAGAACATTCAGGTTTGGCCTAAATCAAAAACTAGTTTTAATCTAGTAATACTGTACTTGATGGCAACATTTGGCAGAAAATACATTCATTAATTCGGCTTAATCCCTTGTTTTATCAGAAGTTGCCACAGCAGAATGAACCACCAACTCTTCCAGCATATGTTTTAATCAGTGGATGCCCTTCTAGCCACTCTTACATTTACACACACACTCGTACACTATTGCCAATTTTGTTCACCCGATTCACCACGTCTTTGGACTGTGGGGTAAACCGGTGCACCCAGAGGAAACCCGCGCGAACATGTGGAGAACATGCAAACTCCAAACAGAAATGCCCACTGACCCAGCCGAGGCTCGAACCAGTGACCTTCTTGCTGTAAGGCGACAGTGCTAACCATGTCGCCCTTCTGTTTTCATGCAAATGAAACCTGAAATCATATATGAACTAGTCACTTTTCTGACAAGATGTAAAATGGTTATGTTTACTTATGAGATCTTCCTACGTATAGTAACAACTATCACACGCGTGATACCATGTATTAAAATATGTGGAAATGTTATAGTGTAACTACTATATTTTAATAAGTTATATTTATTGAGCATTAGAATTTGTACTAAATGTCTTAAGTTTATTATATTTCATAACAAATTTCACAGAAAGTGTAATGTCCATCTAATTTTAGTGTTTACTATGGTAGTGAGGGTTGTTATACCGTAATAATTTATTAGAATTTAACAGATGGTTCTGTATTTTTAATAAAACTAAATTTCCAACTCATGCGCCTGACATTCTCATTCAGCTGTCAAAAGTGCATTTAAGGGCATACTCACACTTTGTACAGTTCCCTTTAACCTGGAAAAGCACGCTTGTCCCCCCTTCCGTCTCCCCCGATGGCCTGCAATCACATTGCATTTGGGCCTGAGCACGCTTACGTCATCGATGATATGCTGTTCATTTTAAGAGAAGTGCTATGGAGATTTCAGTGGAGATTTATTTATATCATTATATGGTTTTAGTCCTTTGATATGCAGTGACACACAGTCAAATATTTATCCGAACAGATCAGCCACTGCTGACGCTCATAAACAATCATAAAGTCCTTGTGCTGCAGGAATTAGAAGGTTTACTAAAGGCGTAGCTGTCGTGCAGAGAGGGGTTTGCATCTTTAATAATCTACAACAGTTTACGAACAGTCTCCTCTTCAGTTTTGTGCTCAGGTGCGCTTTGCACTCACACTACCAGCATACCGTGCCAAAACCCAAGTAAACTGCGCTTAGGAACACCTCTTCCAACCAGGCCAAGTCCGGCCAACTGTACCGTGCCTGAGCCCGATTCAGAGGACTCACACTTCTCAAACGATCCGGGAAACGGGCCTGGGCACAGTTCGGATAGCATAGTGTGAGTACACCCTAAGAATCACAATGTTACAAGTGCAGCACTAACAAATCATGTGTTTGTTCTATCATCTGTAAAACTCGTGACACCAGAAGCAGTGCTCATGAATGTCTTAAATCTCTTAAAAGCGTTTGTTTTCCTTCACGTCTGCACTTATGGAAAATGGAGTTTAGAAAAAGAAGAGTTTGGTATTCTGTGCTAACACTTTAACATCTGATCGATGCGGTCTACTTTAAATAAAGCAACAGGTTATCGCTTACTGTAAAATCACACAGCTGCCCTGCTTCCACGGACAATTTTGCTGTCTGAATTGTGCCCTGAGATTCATTTACACAGTTTCTCCTCTCTAATCAGCGCAGAAGAGCTCTTGTGTGTAAATCCTCTCTTTACTTCTTCCTCTTTCCACCCTGCAGTTACACAAAGATGACCTCTCTCCTAGATGTGCTATTACCATATTCATGCTGCTCTTTTTGCCAGCATGAGATTGAAAATACTGAAATGGATTAACACTTTGTGAGGGTCCTCGCAACTCCTCCTCCTCTTTCCTCTCTCTTATTTGCGTTCCTCCAGCATGTCTCGGTTCCCCTGTGTCTTCGCACTGCGTGGCTGAAGCAGTCTTGAAGACTGGCAAAAGCAGCGCCATCAAATTGAAGAGGCCATCTGGTGAAGCGGAAGATGCAAGTGATAGTGCAAAGTAGAGCGAGAGAGAGACGTGGGGAAATTGGATTGGATATACAGGCAAATTTATGGGTCTTTAATTGCCATGTATTTACATAATTTGAATAAATGTAAACGTAATATTCCACTTGGATGCAGTTACACGGTGGTTACATTGAACAACAGACATATCTCGAGTGTGAAAATGCAGATCTCTGTAAGTGGAGATAAAGTACATGGCTTGAAAGTCACCATGAATTTTACTTTTTAAAAATCTCAAAAATGGATATCTTTTCATCATCCTCAAATCTCATTGCTTCTTTGGAACACAGGCATTTTTGGTTTTGAGAATGCTTCAGTGAACAGTTTACAAGTCCCTTAAAGGTAAACAGTTGAGTTTTACCATTTTCAAATCCGTTCAGCTAATCTCTGTACTTTTAGCTTAGCATAAATCACTCAAGTGGATAGACCATTAATATCCTGCTCAAATTTCCAAAAATAGTTTTGATCATTTTTTAAAGCACAATTTAAAGCTTAGCTTTTCTGTTCGCGCTCAGAAATAAAGCTACAAAAGCTGTCACTGGGGTGGTATCTTTTCAAAGGGTAAACTTTGGTACCTTAAAGGCCCACATTTGGACCTTACATACTAGCATACCTGTCAACGCTCCCTCGGGATTCTTCTGTATTTTACAGTTCTATCCCGATATCAACCTGTAAATGTATTTTCCCGTATTTTTAATCTTCCTCTGAATAGTGGCAATAACCCCCAAAGAGCCGATCTTCCTATATGCAATCCTCAAAACAGTCAGTTCATGTAGCGATGCTTGACGGTCTGATGCTCTCCATATAGAGAAATAGACAATGTTTCCCAAACGCAATTGTATCATTTAGTTTTCACATCCCAATGTTGACAGGTATGATATTAGTACCTAAAAGGTACAAACATATACGTTTATGGCAGGGGTGCTCAACCCTGTTCCTGGAGATCTACCTTCCAGCAGAGTTTAGCTCCTACCTTGATCAAACACACCTGAACCAATTAATTAGGACCTGAACAGCGCTTGATAATTACAGACAGGTGTGTTTGATATGGGTTGCAACTGCAATCTCCAGGAAGGTAGATATCCAGGAACAGGGTTGGCCATCCCCGGTTTAAGGTATTCATGTGGTATCCATACCTACAAAGTGTACCTTTTAGGTACAAAGTGCAACTTAAAAAAATAAAAAATAAACTCCAGGTTTCAACCCAGTGACAGCTTTTGAACCTTAATTTCTGAGAGTATAGCAACACACATTGTGTACTAAGACTGTTAAAAAATAAAAGGTTGCTATTTTCTAGGTCAATGTGGCTAAGAACTATTCTCATTCTGGTGTAATAATCAAGCAACTTTGCTGCCTTTCCATGACTGCAGCAGACACAATGATATTACACAGCAGCTAAAAAATAGTTCCCTTCTAGGTAACAGATCTCAGGTCTGCTGCAGTAATGCTACTGCTGCAAAAGTTCCCAAAACTTTTCATTTTTCGTCAGTCTTAGAACATTTTGTAACGACAGATCAGAATCAAGCTTTATAATTGAATCAAGCCTAATAATTGTTTAGAAAAATTATCAAAGTGATTAAATGATTAATATGATTGATGCTAAGCTATACTAAACATGCTCCCACCGGACCTGGAGATTGGCTGATTGGATTATTAAATGGTACAGTAAATCTCTATATTGAACTTCATAAGGGACAAAAAAAAAAAAAGTGGATTGTTCCTTTAAAGAGATCACTTGCGCAAAAATGAATACTATTTACTCATTTGTGCTCAACACAACATGTTTTAAGCTTCATTATTTTGTTTAGTTCAAAATAAGATATTTTGAAGAGAGCTTGTAACTAAACTGTTAACAGTATTCAGTACAGTGTAGGGAATACAGTCAAAGGACATCATTAAACTGTCTGGTTACCAACATCCTTTGAAATAACTTCTCTTGTGTACAACAGAAGAAAGAAACAGATACAGATTTGGAATGGCTTGAGGATGCACATTTAATAGTTTCGTTTTTATTTATTGGTGTTCTATATGATTAAACTAGGCTCTGTTTTCATAATGTAAAGAACTTGAGAACATGAAAACAACTTTCTTTCTACTCTAAAAAATGGAAATAGTCCATAGGGTGTTAATTGCACTTTGTGGAACATTCAGTAAGAGAAAAGGAATCCTCACTTTGAAGAGCATACACTCTGTCAAAGGTCAAAATTATTTTTAAATAATCTTGAAAGTTTTATATAGATTTATTTGTGTGATGAAAAAGTGACAAATTGTTCATAGAAGACCTTGCTTTGAGAATATGATTTGTTGCTTACTATTCACTTTCATATTGTGAAAAGAGCTTTTGTGTTCTGCTGAAAACAGATTTTGAGGGTGAATAAAGGATGGCACAATCTGTTTTGGTTGATCTATTCCTACAATATACTTCTCTATCAAATATATGTATTACCATCAATCTATAAAAACTGCTCTGCTTCTCAAAAAACTCATTTACTCCTGATGTCAGCACAGAATCTTTCTACCCATCCTCTCCAGCCACCTGTCTCACAGAGACAACTTTTTACAATTCATTTCCACCAGCTGGATAAAAATCATTGAATATCTTATTTTACTTAGAAATATACTGCATTACAGAAGTCAAATGTATTTCATGCTGACTGCAAGTTCAGAGGACTTTTATTGTTACATTTTGAACATGCATTTTGTGTGTTTTTTTCTTTTTTCAAGGCTAAAAATGAAAGTAAATTCTGACAGTCATATTTTAAAGTGATCGTTCCCTTGAGAGGAAACATTTACTGTCAATTTACTATCACCCAAGATGTAAATGTTGTTTTTCCTTTCAACAGAACTTGTAGAATATAGTGATTTAAATGCTATTAAAGAACCCCTATTTTGCATTAAAAAGGTCATATTTTGGTTTTGGGGGTCTCCAACAACATGCTTATATGCGTGGTCAAAAAACACTTTCATTGCCCTGTAATATGCATTTAATTTGACCTAATTATCCCAGCAACTCCCATATGATTCGTTCGAACATTCATTTGTTCTCAAACCCCTCCTTAGCGCGAAGCTAATCTGCTCTGATTGGAACGATGACCAAGTCTATTGTGATTGGTCGACTGCGTTCAGCGCAAGACAGAGAGAAATGCCCACCATGGCTACAGTATGAAGTAGCAGAAAGAATGTGAGAGCCCAATGCAGGAATGCAATAAAGCAATGCAGTTAAACACCAACATATTACTCTACTCTTAAACCTAACCCCAAGTTATAACGACACACATTCTGTAATAATCCACACAGTGGCAAAAGTTGAACTATTTTGAAAATTGATCATGCCGTGGGTGAACAGGAACAGCTGATGGTGGCCATAGCAAAGACAAACGCACAGAGGATCGCGAGTTCAGCAACGCATTTAAATCGGTAAAGGAAGAAGCGCGACATGTTTTTAACGTGATTTTGGATGCCATATGTGAACAGCCCCATGAAGATTTAACCTGAGAGATACAGTACAAGCAATGATCTAGAATAGATATGTGATTTCAAGCCATGCGGTTCAATTACAACTTATAACACACAATTTAACACATATTTTGCAAACTACACAAAACGAGGCAACAATTTTAATTACACTTACATGTTCTGATCCGGAGGAAGAAGAAACTGGTACATATAAACTGTAATGGTTACTGACAAAGTTCCTGTCAAAGTCTGACAAAGTCCCATAGTCTCTGCTGCTCCTTTAATAGCAAAAGGCCGGCGAACCCCGCGCTGCATCATAGGCTATTGTATCAATTGTCAGAAAAATGACAGGAACAAACACAGCACTAGGTTGGCTATCGATCTTATTCTTCAATGCGGAAGTGCGCTTGTTTTTGCAGTTGCCTATGGGAGAAATGACTATAAATAATAAACAGCAGAAAACGGTCAAACTACTTGCTCTACAAACAAGTGTTTGCATGCCTATACAGACAAAATAGAATAATATAATAAGAAAATATCAGTTTGCATCATCAAGCAGCAAAACGAGCTGTTTTAACGTCTAAAAATTAATGAAGTAAATGAGACCAGATGTCTTAAGCCAAAGAGATTCTAATGGCTGCGCCCCGCTTGTACACGGAGAATGAGGTACTGTGGTATTGTTTTTAAAATAAGCTTTAACCCTTTATTCCCCGCAACCGAATCTCCATCTCTCAATGATCGTCATCTTCGCATCATGATCAGTCCTGTGATCCTCTGCTAGTGTCTGAAGTAAAAAGCGCTCTTACATTTTACCGGAACTGGAACTACATATTTGGTGATGTACCGTGTCGACGTTGATTGTGATTCAGCAAAAGATCCGAACCCAACTCGATTCATTTATTCGACTCTGGGTCAACTATTTTGCTAAAGAATCAATAGATTTTGACACAGTGCACGTCCAGATTTAAACCTCAGCTGGATGTTTTTGTTCACTTAGTGCTATCTTGCACACTGCATGGAAGCTTATTATCAAAAATTGAAAAAACTGAGTCTACTGCTTTTGTTACTTGAAAGTCTAAAAAAAGACATAGTATGTAAGATACAGTATGTATGCGAAATATAATTGTGGCCCCTGGTAATAGATGAGATCTTATTAGGCTGAACAAGAAACATTATTATAACATTAACATCATATACATTATTTACAACATTATTACCTTTGATCCACAGCCTCTGCCAATGGTCCTGAGTGGTCCAGAAAGTTCTCTTATTCTGGTGTAAAGCATTTTTAAAAACCTTGAATCAATTGACTTGTTTGTGCTAATGCAGGGAGGCTTACACCATTTAGCTGTTATGGTATTGACTCGCATTATTTTTTATTGATTTATTGACAGGATGTAGACATTGTCAAAATGATTGGCCAGACAATGTGCTTTATGCATACAGAATATATGAAACGATCAGGTTGTTCACCAAAAATACATTAGTTCACCATTTAATTAAGCAAACATTTGCAGTTTGATGAATGCCAATTTATGTGTATACAATGAAAGCCTGTTTGGTAGTTTTGGACCAAACATTTCTCTAAATATATTTTCAAGTGTTCAAGGTAGAATAGTGTGGAATGACATGAAAGTGTAAATAATGACAACGTTTATACTTTACAACTGTCACTTTAAGACTTAAGGAAAAGTCTACAATAATATGGAGCGAAATCTGTGCCAATATTTCACCAACAAATCTGAATATTATTTATATTTGTTAAACACAATACATTTATTTGTTAACACCACTGACATGCTTCTACAAAATGGTTTCTGTTTGTTTGCGTCAAGCAAGGACATAGGTTTACACTTGACACTGGTGGGGACGGGTGAATCAAACATATATGTACAGTATATATATATATATATATATATCAGTCAGAAGTCAGAATTATTAGCCCCTCAAATTATTAGCCTCCCTGTTTATTTTAATAACATACAAACTCATTTCTAATCGCTGATTTATTTTATCTTTGCCATGATGACAGTACATCATATTTTACTATATATTTTTCAAGACGCTTCTATATACAGTAGCTTAAAGTGACTTTTAAAGGCTTAACTAGGTTAATTAGGCAGGATAGAACAATTAGGCAATTTATTGCAAAACGTTTTGTTCTGTCGACTATTGAAAAAAATTTGCTTAAAGGGGCTAATAATATTGACCTTAAAATCGACTTTAAAATTTTTTTAAAACTGCTTTTATTCTAGCCGTAATAAAATAAATAAGAAATTCTTCAGAAGAAAAAAATGTTATCAGACATACTGTGAAAAATTCCTTGCTCTGTTAAACATTATTTGGGAAATATTTAAAAAAGAAAAAAACTGACTTCTGACTGTGTATATATATATATATATATATATATATATATATATATATACTATTAACATACTATTAATTAATCCTCTCTTCATATAATTTATTAAGTTAAATTAAATAGTCTGGCCAAGGGGGCTTCGGGTAACCAACATTTTTCTTATTATTCAAATGTCCAAATTCCGACTGAGGAAAGTTGAATGTACTGGCCAGTTTGTTATTTGCCTATAGTCTTCAGTTTTTAATTTAAAACAAGTTTTAACTGATTTATTTAAAAAAAAAAAGAAGATATGTGATAATAAATTTATATTTTAAAAATAAGTGTCTTTTCATATTTCTTTATTTAAAACTTTCATTATTTATAAAACTGTAAATAAACACTTAAAAACACTTTTAAATAGTATGGTAAGCGATTCGACAAAATGGTAGGGAAATTTTTTTGGTACATCAAAAACAGTGGTTATGATAACCATCCAACAAGATAATCCAGCAAAAATTAGTTCTCAAAATGTCACTAAAATGCCATATTCATACCTCATAATTAAATAGAAAACCAGGCGAAAAACTGCAAAAAGCTTACGTTTTTCAGGAAAAAAAGAACCGCCCTTTTCCGTAAGCTGGCTACCGGCCTGATAGTGTAATGTTAAGAGAATGTTTAGAAATTGATAAAGAGAGAGTTTAATAAAGACTTCTGTTTATTTCAGCCATAGTGCAACTGAAACATGTCTCATATATCAGTATTAATATAAAATGGAGCTTAGGCTGTAGTTTTCCTAATAAATTCTTTCAACCAAAAATGGACATGCTACTCTGAGAGATTAGGAGAACTGGGATCTTATTTATACTTTTACATGTAGCTGTTTATTCTGCAGTTAGTTTTCAGGGCATATTACACACAGACTGTACAGTATCAGCATTAACCGCATTATCACGATGGACTCATTCAGTAGGAGACTTGAGTTTTGTGACTTATACATTTTAAAGTAAGTTAAATTATGGGTGGGGACATTTGAATAGTTAATGGATATTGTTCCATCTGTGCATGCTAAATCTACACCCCTGGAGTCAAGTAATCCTTTACAAAGCAGATTGTGTTTGTTTGCAAAATGCTGTATTTGTTTGTGAAATGCTGGCACAGATTTGGCTTCATACTATTGTTGCTCAAAAGATTTTTCCGTAAGTCTTAAAGACTCCACACTTTATTTCTTCCACAGTGCTTTTTGCGCCACCCCTGATTCCTGTTCACAAATAGGGGGCATTTTCAGCGCTTTACCGTTTTAACAGCACACCATTTCTTGACTGACTTCAATAGAACCTCATGTTAATGTACTTTCACACCTACAGTATATGGTGTCAGATATTACTTAAAAAGCCTATCATCCAATAAATAAATTGTGTTGTACAGAGCAGCGGTCTCAAATAATCTTTATGGTTCAGAAGGGATGCGAGTATTAATCCTTAAGAGATGCGGTTCAGGGCATGTATGTCATAAAAAAGATATAGCCAATTTACACCAGCTTTACAAGTATTCCCATAGGATCTCCACTCCCATACTAGCAGACTAGATTGGCCCTTACAGCCTGCCCCTCTCTCTCTCTTTCTCTCTCTCTTTCTCTCTCTCTCTCTCTCTCTCTCTCTTTCTCTCTCTCTCTCTCTCTCTCGTCTGGCAAGTTTCCATGGAAACAAAGGGTAGGGAGAAGACCCTAATGAGTAAGTGTGTGTCTCACTGAGATGAACACATATATCGTTGAGATATGGACACACACACTCCAGTTCCCAAATGCAGACTCTCCCATTGGTCATTTGACTGTTGTTTGGCTGTTCATTTTTCATTTGATGTTTATGACACTCCTGTTGAAAAGAAATACGGCAGGTCCCAAATTGCATGCTTGAGCATTATTCCATGCCATTTTGTAGTATAAAAAGTATAGTGCATTCACAGTGAAATTTCTTACAATTATATGCATTTTATATTTCTGTATGATTCACTTATTCTGTAAAAAATAATAATAATGTAAACATAGTTTTACTCATGACAGGTAGTTTGGTCATTTATTTCCCTAATTTGGCAACCGTTAAATGAAGACTTGGGAATGGTTTTGAATTTCTGTTTAGTTACTTTAGTGTTACTTTTGGGATGACACTATACGGTTAATAGTAGTGTGTCATTTGTAACACAACTTTGACTACTAATCTCCTTTTGAAAAAAAATAGGTTGAATGTTTATTTGTAAAGATTAAACAAATAGAGATTGATGATGGACTGATTCTTCAGATTTTGTTACAGAATCAGAATTTTTGTAAAAAAAAAAAAAAAAAACTTTAAAGGGATTGTTCACACAAAAACCCTGGACCACAAAACCATTAATACATGTCTTAAAAAAAAAACAAAACTATTGGGATTTATGCATAATCTGAAAGCTAAATAACTAAATAAATAGGTTTTACAGTGATGTTTGTTAGGACTGGACAATATTTGGCTAAGATAAAACTATTTTAAAATAGGGTTCAAAAATCCAAAATTAAAAAAAAAATCACCTTTAAGTTGTTCAAATTAAGTTCCTTACCTTACATTACCTTACATACAATTCATTCATTCATTCATTTTCTAGGCTTAGTCCCTTTATTGATCTGGGGTCACCACAGCGGAATGAACCACCATCTTATCCAGCATTTAGTTTTACGCAGCGTATGCCCTTTCAGCCACAACCCATCACTGGGAAACAACCACACATTCTCATTCACACAAATACACTATGGACAATTTAGCTTACACAATTCACCTGTACCGCATGTCTTTTTGGACTCGGAGTCTTTGAACACGGGGAGAACATGCAAACTCCACACAGAAATGCCAGCTGACCCAGCTGAGACTAGAACCAGCGACCTTCTTGCTGTGAAACCACAGCACTACCTACTGCACCACCGTGTTGCCCCACAATCCAAATGACTAATCAAAATTAGAATTTTGATATATTAACATTAGTAAATGTATACTCATGGAACATTATCTTTACTTAATATTCTATTATTAATTCTAATTATTTATATTCTATTTCTACTTCTATCTTTTACTTAATATTTTGGCATTAAAAAATCTATTTTTTTGACCCATACTGTGTCTTGTTGGTTACTGCCAAAAATATACCTGTGCAACGAGACAGGATCCCATATGTAGAACTACTATTCATACATAGAGAGTGAAAAAAGAACATGGAGACACAACATAATTAATATGTGTGATTTAAGCACAAGCCTTAGAACTTAGCAAGAAGACTCCGGATTATCATGAATGAGCTGAGTACATTTGTCTGTGGATAGAAGGTAGCAACGTTATAAATAATGTTTAGTTTCAGACAGTTACAGACTGATCCTTCATGCTAGATTGTTTGTTCTGTATATGTTTTTGATTCTCAAAGTCACCATAGTTTCCTCTTAAATTCGTCATTAATGATCTACTGATGAAAAAAAGGCCCCTACACCTTGGATGGCTTGAGGGTGAATAAATTAACAGCCAATTTTCATTTCTAGGTGAGCCATCTGTTTAATTTTTAGGGTCCCGGTGTCTACCATGATTAATGCGTAAAATATTAATTATCTTCATATTCTTCCTCTGATTTAATAAAAACGCATTTGATAGATATCAAAGCTTTAACCCTCGGTTGTATTATAAAGTAGCTGCAGTGCAGACTTTTCAGAAACTTCATTTTCTGTAAGCCTTCATGAATCATGGCAGCAACACTTAATCAAATAATCAGGTGATACTGGAAACAGCTTTTTTCAAGCATACAGTATGTAACTGGTTCTGCGTTGTGTTGTTGTCTTTTTAATGTGGGAATAACCAAATGGATATCAGCAGTCGTGACGGCTCTTTAATCTCAATCCTGATATAAACAAAAGCACAGATTTTTACAGTGTCTTCGCCCTTTTAGGTTTTCTCTCTCCCATGTGCAGTCAGTGCTGAAAGGAAAGAGAAAGGGGTAAATCTCAAACAAAAAACAAACAATGAGTGAGGAAGCATACGAGATATAAACAAAGGCACAGATTTTACAGTGTCTTCGTCCTTTTAGCTTTTCTCTCTACAAAGACGCCATTTTCGCGTTTAAGTATCACGGTAAACAACAGGTCTCCGGTAGAAACGGTGACATAAACAAACGAATAACCATCCATAATCCATACTATTGTGTCAGTGGACTCGTGTGTTCAATGGGATGTTTTCTGTGGACGCTTACCTTTCGAAATAAACCCTGATGTACAGCAATGAACGCTTGTGTGTGTTGTTATTACTATGATATACACTCCATATCTAATAAGCGATTTCTGTAAAACTTACACAAATTTAGCAAATACATCCTTGTTAAGCTTCCCATTGAAAAGCAACTAACTGCAGTGGGTGCTTGAGGGTTGTAGCTTTAGGCCCCGTTTACACTAGTGCGTTTTAGTTTTAAAACAGCGTTTTAGCATGAAAACGATCCACGTCCACACTAGCGTTTCACCCAGCATTTCTGAACAGATGTCCCTCCACACTACTCCAGCAAAATGTATATCACGTGACCATTCGCGCACTCTGGGCACGTTCAAGTATAAACAGGAAGCACGTGTTTCGCTGGTTCTTCCCGGTGTAACCCAAAACCGGCATTCTAAATGGGGCTTAAGCGGCTGGAAACGTGAGCGATTAGCGAGTGCTGGAATAATAGCTGGTCATTGAGGTGGTATATACTGAATAAGCTATTACGTTACATGAGAAAAATACTACAGAAAATACCATAGTGTTTGGAAGCATACTATAGATAATTACTTGAAATAAACTGTCATAGTAATTATATTGTTGCTGTTTTACAACACAACTGTAGTAATATTCTATTCATTAGGCTTCAGTTTTCTACGCTATAATCACAATGCACCACAGTTTACACTATATCGTTACAGTATTTATTACAGTTTATCAGTTTACTGTTACAGTATTCAGTAGCATTCATTAACAAAGAGTTGTACACATTGTACACTTTACTAAGTGCTTCAAAAATGTGTTTATTATAAATTACTATAGTATTTTTTACCATGCAGATCTCTTCCAGACATCATGAAATAACAGATGGAGACATACAAAAGCTTGGACACATGGTCTATATTATAGATATATATAAGGGGGAAAATTGCTTCACAATAGTAATGTGTAGTTTTGTCGCAAGGTTTGCATTTTTTGTTCTGTCAATAAACTCACCATTAAACATTCACCACTGCTGCGCATCTCGATGTTAACGTCATGGCTGTTTATTCTGCCGAAACACCAGTAAAGACATGGATTATTGCCAAACAAGTCAAAGATTTCATTGCAGCGATTATATGTCAGGGTACGTTATTTTTAATCTCCTGGATTTTGGATAAGTGTGGTGGTGTTTGTATCAGATTTTTATATAACACATGAACATATTTATACACATAGCTAGGCTAGTATATCATCTCTATTGGTGCTGTCAAATGAGCTGTTATCGCGTTCAAAAAAAGTTTTTGGATAACACATGGATTTATTAAAATTTTTTATTTCATGCCACCTTTTCTTCCCTTTTTCAGCCAGTTTCTTGAACTTTTTTTCCATTTAAAAGCAAAAACATTTGGAAGCCTATAAAAGCTGTTTTGGCATTTCTTATTTAGACTAATTTAAACAATTATTGACAACATAAAACAGAAACATTTTGATGTTCTGATAGTGATTACTATGTAGAAGAATCAATTCCTGCCCTCCATTTGCAGTCCCTTTATTAATCCGGGGTCGCCACAGCGGAATGAACCGCCAACTTATCCAGCATTTGTTTTACGCAGCGGATGCCCTTCCAGCCACAACCCATCCCTGGGAAACACATCCATACATTCTCATTCACACACATACACTATGGACAATTTAGCTTACCCAATTCACCTGTACCGCATGTCTTTGGACTGTGGGGGAAACCGGAGCACCCGGAGGAAACCCACGCAACCACGGGGAGAACATGCAAACTCCACACAGAAATGCCAACTGGCCCAGCTGGGGATCAAACCAGCGACCTTCTTGCTGTGAGACGAACGTGCTACTCACTACGCCACCGTGGCGCCATCTTTTGCCATAATAACAGTAAATAATATTTTACTAGATATATTTCAAGGCACTTCTATATAGCTTAAAGTGACATTTAAAGGCTTAACTAGGTTAACTATTGTATATAACGATGGTTTGTTCTGTAGACTATTGAAAAAAAAGCTTAAAGGGGCTAATAATTTTAAATGACCTTAAAATGTTCTTTAAAAGATTTAAAACTGCTTTTATTCTAGCCAAAATAAAACAAATAAGACTTTCTCCAGAAGCAAAAAATATTATCAGACATACTGTGAAAATTCCCTTGCTCTGTAACACATTATTTTGGAAAAAATAAATATATAAATAAATAAAGAATTCAAAGGGGGGCTAATAATTCTGACTTCAACTGTATACTGTCCCTGATTTGCATCATTATTTTAGTAAATGAGCTGCAGAAATGGGTGCCACGGTGGCGTAGTGAGTAGCACGTTCGCCTCACAGCAAGAAGGTCGCTGGTTCGAGCCCCGGCTGGGTCAGTTGGCATTTCTGTGTGGAGTTTGCATTCCCGTGGTTGCGTGGGTTTCCTCCGGGTGCTCCGTTTTTCCCCACAAGTCCGAAGACATGTGGTATAGGTGAATTGGGTAGGCTAAATCTTCTGTAGTGTATGAGTGTGAATGTGTGTGTATGGATGTTTCCCAGAGATGGGTTGCGGCTGGAAAGGCATCCGCTGCGTAAAAAATATGCTGGATAAGTTGGCGGTTGATTCTGCTGTGGCGACCCCAGATTAATAAAGGGACTAATCCGACAAGAAAATGAATGAATGAATGAGCTGCAGAAACCATTCAGACAGCATATGTGCACATAAAGCAATACTATCTGTAAATTCTTATTACTAACGTCATTCTTGTGCATGTTTTTACATTAGCCGAACGTGTGGTTTCTTCTTTGTTTCACTCATTGAAATTCCGGCGGTGTAGTGGAAAAGTCATTGTAATGTAAAAGTAAATAACAACCTTGCACAGACACACACACGCTCCTCTCACACACTCCAGGAAGCTCATAATTACATCACTCACAGCATCTGAAAGCTAAACTCTACACCTCTTAGCATGTGTGAAATTATCCTCCTGCGTAGCATGCAAAAAGGAGAGAAGGGAAAATAAAAAACGGCAGTGTTTGGTCAATTTGCTGAATCTTTTATAAATCATTCTGGTTCGACGTGCTTTGCTGTATCTGCATTTCTTAAGGTCGCTGTCTTGACAATCGCAAATATATGCAAGCGCTGATGTGTTTGTGATCCTTATGAGTGTGTGTGAAGCAGATGTTGGCTTACAAGCTGTCTGAAAGTGATCCACTACATGAGTTCAGGCGAGCTATAGCTTTACACTACAATGGTCACACTGTCCCCTGAGCACAGAGCCACACACACACACAAGTGAACAAAGCCCTCTGTGGACTGCCCAGTAGCCTAAGGGAAAGGGGCCTGAGGGAACCCAAACTTTGCGCTGTAAGCTAACAATCCAGTGGCCTGACGGAATAACCGAGAAATTCTGAGAAATTCAGTTTAATGCAGCCAAATGAGGATACTTCATCTGTACAACAAATGATGCTGGAGTGCCTTAGTTGGGGATTTCTGTGCTGCTCTTGAATACTGATAGGCAAAGAATAAAGCAAATGCTAATTCGCCCTTAGTTTTAGTCAGTTGTTCATTGTAAGCACTGAAATGAACTATTCGGATTTGTATCCCAGTGATGTATTGTCGGATATAAATGTCCTGGAGTCTTTTATCAATATAAAATATTTGAAACAATTAAGTTAAACTGTGCAATGAAGCCGTGATATTTATGATCGTTATACTGGCATCTAATTTCCCCGCCTTGGTTTTGATGAAATGACTGATGAAATAACTTTCTGGTTCATAAACATTTGAACATGACATTTGCATGCTGGATTTTACAAATTGTATGCAAATTGCATTACAAGACTAAGGAAACTGAACTGGCATCTGCACAGCAAATTTCTTTTTCGATTTAAAGCAGCTCTTCACCACAAAACTTCAAACTCCCAACATAGCAGGACATGAAAGATTGATGAGATCCTACGTTTTTCATCTTGCTTAAAAATACATGGAATAACACTTAATTTCAACATTTGCTCTCCCCATCCAGTCCCAAGCAATGCATACAAGAATTCCCCTGTCCACATTTAGAAATGCAACATTAACACAAACAGAAATTATTCATGAGGTTCTAACACAAACGGGTTATGTAAACCACTATTTTACCTGTTTAAGTGGATTGTGACATATTTAGTCCAGGAATTGTGTTGCTGTAGCACCTGCAGTTCAGTTAAAGAGACAGTTTACTCAAATAAAAAATTCTGACCCTCATGTTGTTTTGAAGTTTCTTTATTTTAAGCCAAAATGTTAATAATGTCAATAAAGCTGTAGGGATAATTGTATGCTATTTAACGTAACAGATATTTACATAAAATAAAATCATTTAAATAGACACTACCTGACAAAAGTCTTACCGTCAATACCAGTTGTAAGAGCAATAAAAAATAACCTTCTAGTTAATTAATTGGAAAAGTGTCAGAAGATAGATTTTTCCAATGAATTGTCTGTTGAACTGCATCCCAATCATCACAAATACTAGGGACGTATTGGAACCCACATGTACCCAAGATTCTTACAGAAATCCGTCAAGTTTGATGAAGGAAAAATTATAGTTTGGGGTTCCATTCAGTATGGGGTGTGCAAGAGATCTGCAGAGTTGATGGCAACATCAACAGCCTGAGGCATCAAGACATTTGTGCTGCCAATTACAGTACATTACAAACCACATGAGACGGCAAATTCTTCAGCAGATAGAGCTCCTCATACTTCAGCCTCCACATCAAAGTTCCCGAAAGCAAAGAATGCCAAGGTGCTTCAGGGTTGGCCAGCCCAGTCACCAGACATGAATATTATAAAGCATGTCTGGGGTAGGGGCGCCACGGTGGCCGAGTGGTTAGCACGTTCGCCTCACAGCAAGAAGGTCGCTGGTTCGATCCCCGGCTGGGCCAGTTGGCATTTCTGTGTGGAGTTTGCATGTTCTCCCCGTGGTTGCGTGGGTTTCCTCCGGGTGCTCCGGTTTCCCCCACAGTCCAAAGACATGCGGTACAGGTGAATTGGGTAAGCTAAATTGTCCATAGTGTATGTGTGTGAATGTGTATGTATGGATGTGTTTCCCAGAGATGGGTTGTGGCTGGAAGGGCATCCGCTGCGTAAAACAAATGCCGGATAAGTTGGCGGTTCATTCCGCTGTGGCGACCCCGGATTAATAAAGGGACTAAGCCGAAAAGAAAATGAATGAATGAATGAATGTCTGGGGTAGGATGAAGTAGGACGCATTAAAGATGAATCCAAATAATCTTGATAAACTCTGGGAGTCCTGCAAGAATGCTTTCTTTGCCGTTCCAGATGACTTTATTATTAAGTTATTTGAGGCATTGCAGAGATGTACAGTATGTGTGCAGTCCTCCAAGCTCATGGGAGTCATGCACAATATCAATTCTTTTTCCACTGCACCTTGACTTTATATTCTATACTGTACATTATTTTTGTGAAGTGACAAGACTTTGGTCTGAGCAAAGTCAGACATTACTGTCCTATCTAAATAATAAAAAATCAAGGTATGATCATATTTTATTTAGGTAAAGTCATATAAGCCACGTCTGAAACAGATCGATAAACTAGAAGTTAAGTTGTTATTTGCTATTCCTAAAACTTAGATAGGCAACTTTTGTCAGAAAGTGCAAGAGCCCTTAAAAAAAAAAAAAAAAAAAAAACTTCTAATACAATGAATGACATGCATAATACAGCACTTTTTGTAGTAGTATTGATAGTTCTTGTGTCCTTTTTTGTCCTGAGCTCACTTCTCCAGAAAAGCCTTCTATGGTTTTCTGGCATCTTCTTTATAATTAATCCCTTTCCACTATTAAACAGTGTTAACTACTTGAACTTGATGATTTGGTTCTTATTTTGTTTCTGGGGAAACATGCGTATTTAATGTAGCTTCTAGAGAAATGCTACATGAAAAAAATTCACAAAATCACACAAAAAGTTACACAGCATCATCCTGTGCAAATGCTTGAGTAAGTCGTTCAGTTGTCCTCAGTGTGCAAACAAAATCATTGTCACTGAAAGTCTTCAATCATGCAAAAGATGCTAGAAAACCAAGAATTCATAGGAAGTAGAAAATCAATAAAAATACATAAGAGATCCAGGAAATGAAGATTCAAGGGTATGTATGTTTTGAACAGGGTCCTATATTTAAATTCAGATATTATCTTGTGGAGTCTTTGCAAACATTTTTCAGGACAGGACTAATTAACAAAGCAAGTAACAACATTTAATTCATATGATGCCTTTTAGGACATTAAAACAAAATTTACTGCATAATTGTAGATGTAAATTAAAGAAAATTGTGACAGTTTTTGTTTTGTAATATTTTGCTTTAAATAAAAATCATAAGATATTTAACAAAACAGTACAATATCAATAAAAAGAAGAAAAATAGTACAGAATAATTGACAATACTCCCCACCCCCACAAAAAAGGAGGAACTGTCTCTGTTACCAAATATATAACATATACAACATCCGTAGCATAAACATATAAACAAGGGATGACAATACTCACATTTTTTTTCAAAGCCCTTGTCATGAATATGTAGGTTAGAATTAAAGATGAAGATTTTTAAACTTAAAATGCTAAATTTCTTAAGATAGGTCCCCATGTGGTTTCAGCTTTTTTTCTGTGAAGGTTCAAGATGTAATTGTTTCATTTGAATGACATAACACAACTCTTTCAACCATCTCTAATAACAGGGAGCCTTTGGAGATTTCCAATTAAGCTCATATTTCGGTAACACTTTATTTCGATGGTCCATTTGAGTATTAATAGACTGTCTACTTAATATCTGTTGATACTGACATTCAACAGACATTTAACTGACTATAAGATACTTTGCAAGTACATGTCAACTTACAGTACACTAATCCTACCTCTAACCCCAACCTAACAGTCTACTTATAATCTAATGAGAATTAGTTGCAATGTAACTTAAATTCAACAATATTTTAGCTGTAATCATGCCAGCTATAAGGGCTTGCTGTTAGGTTAGCGGAAATGTGTCCATTATATTAGAATATCCAAAGATAGCCAAATTGTAGTCAGGTTGGATATTGGTTCCATAAGCACTGGAAAACAATTCAATTAATGTTGGACCAAAACTCATAAACAAAAGGACAAAACCAAAATAAATGTGCCAAAGTTCCTTCCGTCTTACCACATCTGTCACATTTTGGAGATACAGAGGGAAATAGTTGACTTAATCTGGTTTTAGAGAAGGGAAGGAGATCAAAAAATCATGACAGTTTCCAGTGACTTCTCTACTTTATGTGTCCACACAATGTTTAACAACAGACATAAAGTTTGGAAAGATGTAAAGGTAAATAGCTACATGATGAAAGCGTTTCCATTTTGGCTTGAAGTAAGAAACAAATAACAGATGAAATATTGCATAAGACACATTTTATTGTGAGGTGAACACATCCCCAGCCCATTCTTCACCTCCGTAGTCTTCAATAAACAGACCTCAGGGCAATGGGGAATTTCAGCAGTTTATGCAGCATCTAATGCTCAATCTCTCTGTTTGATCCACAGATTGTGATCTTCTCTAACAAGTGGGAGATGGCGGTGATCCTCCGGTTTGCTTATGCCTGCTTACACTCACACTCGACTGTCTGAAGTCTTCCTTTAGCACTAGTGTAAGCACTGCTCCTTTCCGATAAGTGAGAGGACCAAAGACTGTCAAACAGGGATTGACCCTGTTAAATGCACCGATCTTTGTGCACCATGGCTCAGAGGTCAGCTCATTTTAGAGGCCACGGGCCCTCCTGGCCGCTTCACCTCACTCTGCTGCTGCTTCTGTTGGCCAGGACGCCTCAAGCATTGGCAATTCCAGGGTACAACACTGACACCTCCAAGAAGGAGATCGTATTGGATGGAGATCTAGTGATCGGAGGCCTGTTCCCTGTTCATCATAAAGGGGAAGGAGCTCAGGACTGTGGCCGTATCAATACACAGAGAGGGATTCAGAGACTTGAGGCAATGCTGCTAGCTTTGGACAAGATCAATCAGGATGATCAGATTTTGCCCGGGGTGACGTTAGGTGCCCACATTCTGGACACTTGCTCAAAAGACACGTACGCACTCGAGCAATCGCTAGAATTTGTGCGAGCTTCGCTTACAAAAGTGGACGATAGTGAGTACACGTGCCCGGATGGATCCTACGCCATCCACGATGACGTTCCACTCGCAATATCAGGCGTGATTGGAGGATCCTACAGTGATGTATCCATACAGGTACTGATTTTTCAGCACTCAGTTTAATAAATATATATATATTTTCCCTGTAGGATTTCATGATAATCAGATGTCATGATGTAGAAAGTCATAAATGTGCATGAGGGGTTCATTTGCATGTATATTGCGTTTATCACACTGTGGCTGTCATTCAAACCAATGCACAAGCCTGCAGTTTAGTTCAGTTATACCTTTAATCAAATAAAAGCGTACTTTATGGTGACAGATAAAGCTTCAACTGAAGAAAACGCATGCAAATAGAAAAACAAATTAAGTGTACATCAACATTGTGACAACATATGCAAATACTCACAGCACAACCAAATGCAGAAAAATTACAACAATAAAAATGCTACAAAACAAAATACAGAAAAGTGATTCATATGTTAACAACACAACCAAATACAGAAGATGCTGCAAATATTCACAAAACAATCAAATACAAAAATGTGCTGCAAATACTAGGGCTACACAATTAATCCAAAGATATTTCCGTCGTGAGTGTCTAGGTAATGAAGTTATGGACCGGGTGGCAGCAGCTACGGATACTATACCAAACTTAAGTAGTGGGGAGTGATGAATGGGGGGTTGATATTACAGAGGTTTTCCTGAGAAAAATAACAAAACTGGAGGGTGACCAGAGATGGGTGTGAAAGAGGAGACAGGAGACTCCTGGGAAAAACAGGATTATTGGCAGGTATGATTTCCATGCGTATTTTGTCAGTAAAGTCGACATGTGCTTTTAGATGGAGCAGCATTTCCTAGACAGATCCACAGTTAACTGACAAGCTATGAATAAAAAAAAAATTGGACAATTTATACGATGCAATCCTGAAATAGAAGATAATCATTCTGCAATTTGATTGCAGTTTGCATCGTTTCTGAGCGATTTATGGCTCTGTTGCTGCTACATCTGAAAGCCACATTTACCACATACCCTGATTTTATTCCAATCTCACCTCATAACTTCAGTCGAGTGTTTGAATTAAATACTTCTGTGAGATGATTCTGTAGTTGTCTGTTTATTAGTCACATTGATTCAGTAAAAGCAGTTAAATCCTCTTCTCTGTTGTCTCTTCTTTGCTGCGTATTTGCGGCTTTGAGAACGCCCTCTAGCCTTCTCCTGAACAGATTTACTACTGATCACAGAGCTGTGTTTTTGCTGAGTCCCAATTTCAGTTTCATCTTGATTAATCATGCAGCTCAAGCAAATACCCACAACACAACCAAATTCAGAAAAACACTAAACCTGAAGTAATATTGAGAAGACTGACATATTTCCAGATTAGGGCAACATTTTTAGAGGGCCTGAAAATACTTCTTAAAATAATGTCTTTTGAAAACAGGTGTTAAAATGCAAGTTTCTGAAATAGGGAAGGGTGAATGGTAGATTATGTTAACTAAAATGACCATATACAAAATGATTTTGTTGCTTGTTCAAACTACCTAGGTAAAACGAGTGTAAACAATACAATTCTTGAGATTTTTGGGTCAATGTCTGTCTTCCTTCTCCCTTCCTTACTACGCTCCTGATTGTGATGCAGTTCCTAGAGAAACGGAATATTAAATGAGTAAACAGTGGGTGTTGCTTGTTGTTTATGCTGCGAGCTGAATGGATGTAGTAAAGTAGCCATTCATTCAGGAAGGATCAAGACAGATTTATACTTCTGCATCAAGCACACGTGTATGCTCCATCGCAGCCTTTGTGCGGTTGCACAGCCCTCGCCGTGGCTGACGCTGACATGCACATCTCAAAAAATGTAACTACATGTGACAACGACGCGTAGCGCAAGCTCTGTGATTGGTCGGCTTGGTAGCTGTGACCAGTGGGCCGCGAGACAAATCATTGAATGTTTACAAGTGTTGAGTCCCCTGAAGGAGCTCCAGATGGAAACTTTTGTTTTGCATTTACCTTATGATTAAAGTTGTTGCAGGTCCACCGGTTTCCACCTCTGAATGAGTGAGTTTTAGCTTCTTGTACACTAGGGTAGTGTTAAGAAAAACAAAACACCCGTAAAGAAACTCAATACAGAGAAACATAAAAACCTGCTGTCTCTTTTCTGTTTTAGAAATGTTATTGCTGAGCTACACAAACAGCGCATAAAGTATAAATGCACAGCTACAGGCAAGGCATTGCTCAATGCGGAAGTATAAACCAGCCTTAAGTCAGAGTTATTACAACCTAACAGACACCTCCTCCTCACGATTTCTGTTAATTGTCAAAACTGTCAGTTGGAGGGGCGTGGTTAAGTATGTTAGCCACGCCCATTGCCTCAAACAGACGTAATCTGAGAATTTGTCTGAAATTTTGACTGATTTTCTGATTTCAATTTTAGATTACAAGGGGCAAATCATTTTTTATTCCTAATGGCATGCACAGATGAATTGTTTGCCACAAAACTAGCAACGTAAGCTAACAAAATCATAGGATTAGTTTTGATTTCATTTGAGACTTTAAATTAAGAACAATTTCTCTCATTTTAACATAATTAGATATCATTAACAGTCTCACTTCTGTAGGCTCCTACTGTAGCATTTAGTCAAACAAATCTGCAGCCTCCTAATGAGGATAAAAGTGGTGGTGTCTGGTTACCTGTCATCCATATGCTCGAGCCGTCCAATTTGCCGCCAAGCGTGTGGCGTTTGCTGACACTTTCTGGGATGTCAGGATCAGACATGCTGCAGATGTTAGCTTTAAGAAATCCAGACAGTGACAGCTTGATCACACTCTCCACAGATCTGCACATCTAAATATATTAAAGAAAGAGAGCGGGAACAGTAATTGGAAGAAAATGTGTAATACGCATGATAAATTGATTAAATCGATGAACATTCCTGGAGTATGACTCTTCCTGCACTAATGAAAATTCATCTACACTCTTTCATGGATGAATCAAATCAAGAGGCAGTCGTGGTGATTAAAATGAGTTGAATTCATGTTTCATTTCAAACTCGTTTTGCAACATATGTATATATATATATACAACACTTAAAATTCATCACACTGATGTCTTCTGCAGGAGCATTCCTAATTTCAAACATTTACAAAAGGTAACGAATAGAACCCTCTCTGTAGCTGTAGAGAT
>CAIGQQ010032720.1:0-17832 GCA_903798035.1 Danio albolineatus | reverse complement strand
AAGTAATTAACCAGTAACTTATAGCTTTTAACTGTTAAAGTCATTTTTTATAAAGATAGCAGACCTGCAGTCTGACTTGTAGGGCTGCGCACCGATGGATTACTCTTCAGTGTTTGGACTCTCAGCAGTGATTGTTAAACCACGCTGAAATGAACTAAACTGAACTTCAACACTGAAAACTGGACTGACTCTGTTTCAATTTTTTATAATGTATGTGAAGCTGCTTTGACACAATCTAAATTGTAAAAGCGCTATACAAATAAAGATGAATTGAATTGAATTGAACTGCAGTAATATATATTATATAGGCGATGACAAATGAAAATGGCGAGAGTTTTATTTGAAATTTGAAAGAAATGTTATGAGACCGTAATAGTCTTATAAAGCAATTATTTCACTCAAACCCAATAAATTCAGAGTACCTGAGATTTTTAAAGTGATCAAGCATTCCCACGGTGTCCTTTTCCAAACTCCTGACCACAGCTGGGTCTCATATTGTTCTGTTTTTCACTTATTTATTTGTTAAAGGACAGGTGCTGTGCTGATGACTAATGCAGAGTGCCAATGTGAGGTGAGTAATAAACTCTCTGTCTTGAGTTTTGTCAGTTTAGCTGCACTTCGCTCTTCATCCAGCGATCTGGCTTAAGTGAGCTTGTTGCCAGGGCAACCGTCTCCTCTGAGCATCACTTTTCCATGGAGACAGAATTCTTTGATAATCCAAGGGATTGAGAAAGAGGAGGTGGAAGAGAAGAGCAGAGTGATGCACTGTGTCCTCTGAGCCACACACACAGGCATGTGCACATACTCACTCACACACACACACAAACACACGTCTATGACTACAGCAGTGTCAAAGATGCACAGACAGTAAACCAGTAAGAGGTGTTGCAATGTTACAGTTTTAGTCAGGAGTAAAATAATGTTGCGTATGTGAAACTCACCGCAACAGCCACATTATGACATTCAGGGAAAATAAGGTAATTGTTAGAGTAATAGTGATAACAACTTTTTAATTTTGGTTTCTTTTCAAATGATTACTTATACCTATTAAATTCTGAGAATGCAGTTAAAGGTGGTTTCTACGCAAGTACTTAGTACAATTATTGCATATTACCACAAATAAATATTTGATTTGAAGGGCCCTTTGCACTCAGTTGTGGGGATTACTGTCCACCAGAATCACTGTCTCTGCACTCTCTGGTGCAGAATGTATTCAGATGCCTGATAATGATGAGAACAAAAAGCTAAATTTTACAGAAGGAATCGTTTCATATTCGTTCAAACCACTGCCTCTGAAATGAAACACTGACCCTGAAATGAGCAGTGCTCTTTAAAAGAGTGCTTAGTTAAAGTTACTAGTTACTTCTCACAAACAGTAAATACATTTGTGAGTTACATCATTATAAATGTAACTAATTACCAGGGAGATTGTGTAGATTGTGTCAAAGCAGCTTCACATGCATTATAAAAAAATTGAAACCGTGTCAGTCCAGTTTTCAGTGTTGAAGTTCAGTTTAGTTCAATTCAGTGTGGTTTAATATTCATTACTGAGAGTCCAAACAATGCATCGATGCGCAGACCTACAAATCCCAAACCATGCAAGCCAGTGGCGACAGCGAAGAGGAAAAAATCTTCACCAATTGTCGAAAGTGAAGAATTAAAAAACCTCGAGAGAAACGAGGCTCAGTTGGGCACAGCCATTTCTCCTATGGCCAGAGCTGCAGTCTAGGCACCGGAAGCTGCAGAACGCTGGATGTCCATCACGGAGAAGCCGCAGCTGGTCAAATGACTATAAAAGAAATATAAAGCACTGTACACTAATCTACACTATTTTAATGTTGTTGTGGGAGACAACCATCAAATTCAACATATTATTATAATTATTAACATAAAGATTCTTGGCTTTCACTATGAGGGAAAAGTAGTACTTATATTTAAAGTTTGCAAATGTTACGTTTGAACTTATTGTCGTTCAGACTCCTGGTCGTTGGTGTGAGCGACTAACTGTGAGTATGCTTGTGTGTGAAATGTACTCTGTCATAATGTTCTCAGTTACACCACGTTCACAGACACACCAATTAACATTACTGATTGTTTATGTGTCCCACCCCAGCCTCAAACACACACACACACCGTCCCAGAGAAAGAGAGGTCCTACGGCTGAGAGACGCTGCTCGCATGAAAACTGCTTCAGTGATCTCAGTTATAGTAACGCGCATGTATATTGTCAGTAACAGCAACAGCGTTGTAACGGGGAGTGAGTAATTAATTTGATTGCTCATTACTGAAAAAAAAACATTGCCGTTAGTAACGCCATTTATTTATAGCGCTGTTATTCCGATCACTGGAAAAGAGACAGGCCCTAATAGCCCCACCCTAAAGTACTAATAACCCTGGCCTAAAGTACTGATAACCCACCCAAAAGGCATTGCACATGACCACAAGTGAAGAAAAGTCATTACACGGGAGGAGGGAAGGTAATGATTTTTGATTACAGATTATTAGGTCAAACTACATTTTGCTAAATAATATAGTGCACAGATACATTGCTTAGAACAGGGATCCCCAATCTCAGTCCTGGAGGTCTGGTGTCCTGCAGGGTTTAGCTCCAACTTGTCTCAAAACACTTGCCTGGATGGTTCAAGTATACCTACTGAGAGCTTGATTAGCTTGTTCAGGTGTGTTTGATTAGGGTTGGAGCTAAAATCTGCAGGACACCGGACCTCCAGGAACAAGTTTGGTGATCCCTGGCTTAGAACAAGCACTACTATATACTACTATATAAAAATAAGATGAGCGCATTTTGATTTCATGCTGACTTTAAACTGGTTATGTGTGAACACTCTGAGGTGCCTGGAGGTTCGATCTTTAATATTTTGGGGCAGATAAACTCTCATGTACTGTGCCAGTAATGGTCTGACAGTGGCCAAACAGCCTCTGGCTCAGCCTGCCAGCAGTGGCCACACCCCAAACTCTCACCATTGGTTCCAGATGGAAAATGACTGACAGATCTGATCAGACAGCCCTCAGTCTAGTGTTTACACTTTTAGGGGAGATAAACTCTCATGCAAAGTATAAGTCATGATTCCACAAACATCCTCAGCATGCCTGCAGTAGCAAAGCCCTAAGAAGTCCCTACTGGCCGAACTGCAAAGCAAGTGCCATTTTTGATTGGACTGATCTTTTAATGGTGCTCAAAAACTCAATGTTTACACTTTTGAGAAAGATAAACTCTGGTGTACTTCTCACATTTTGAGGCATAAATCATGTATTAAAACACTGTAAGCAATTCAAGCAATAGTATTTAACAATCTTTATAAAAAATAAAAAAAACTCACAGAATTCTAATTGGGAAAGATATTGTTGCATTTTGCACGCACCCAAAAAACATGTGACATGAAAAAAAAAAAGCAAGAGAAACAGAAATTGAGAACGAGGACTGGGAATTGTTCTGTGATGTGTGACTGCAGCAAATGGAAAGTTTATCCCTCATCATTAGACTAACAATCAGACCTAACACAGCCACACACCGTCATCTCGATATAAAAGTGCATATTAGTGTGAGATTGTGCAATTGAGTGAATGAGCAAGAGGGCACAAAAAGGCACGGAGGATAATATGGGTCAGATTATCATGTTTTGTGTCATACTGTTTTCTTCCCAGCGCTAAGAAAAACAGATCAAATCCCAAGGGGGTAGAATGGTGTTGGTTTTGGTGGTGCTAGGGAATGCTAATGGCAGGGGGTAGATGAGATTTCCACTGACGCATATGCACAATTCTGCAGCCGCTAACTCCATGCATAGGCCAAAGACATGGACATGGTGTTTGCCATGCCTCGCTGATTTTTCTCTCAAAGACTGGCCTACCCTGGGCCCTGTCATACAGAAAAATCTATTTACTACTGAGTGACAGAATATAAAATGGGGCTAATAACAACAATAATAATAATACAGCAATAGATTGTGCCACAGGGACAGTTTTTCTCCCCATATTTAATTATTATTATTATTTTTACATTGATACATTCATTTCTTCATAATTCAGGCAAAGGGTTTTGATCAGAGATAATTTAATTTCTAACTTTGTTAAGCTACTATTCAGAAAGCTTCTTTTTTGTGAGCCTTATTTGTTTTATTAAACAACTGATTTGACTGCATTAGCCTTTCTGCTAGCTCATGGTGCTAGCATAATACACAGAATAATTGGATATTCTCTAAAAAATGACATGAGTAAAGGAATAATTCATTTAAATTTTGATGTTCTCATCATTTCAAATCTGTAAAACTTCAATTTTCATTCAGTTCATTCAATAAAGCAAATTCAACATAATCACAAATATGTCATGACTAAACTCTATATTTGTGTTTGTGAAGATAAATGAAATCAAAATTTTCAGTTCTTATTTTCCATCCAGTCTAGCAACCTTACTCACAGCACGGGTCTGTTCTTCGTACATGGATTACTCAATTAGCTGGATTTGATTTTTGACAAGACCCAGGATTGTTTCATTCTTCAAAACTCATCCAAGATTTGTTGTCATCACAACAGTTCTGTTAGCTCAAACCAGCTCAGGAGCAGGCTTACTTCATATAAACAGGAATAGATCGGTTCATTTCTAGCAAAGGTATTACTGAAAGTATTACCTGATATTTTCTTACAGTAGTAACCGATAGGTTATATACACTTGAGAAAATAGTAAACTAATTAAAAAGAAAAAGTATATATACATTACTATTCATAATATTTTAATATTAAATAATTCATAATATTTAGGTTTATATAGATATAAGTTAAAAAATATATATACAAATAAAACGAATGCAGTCCGAAATAAAAGTACAAAAACGGGGTTTTTGTTTATTATCATGGACTTTTTAGATTCAAACGTGTACTGGTACTGACCCAGCTTTAGTACAGTTTCTGTATGAAAAATAGACATGCACAATATTTAAAATTTTTTTTTTTTTTTTTTTTTTTTTTTTTTTTTTTAATAAAATAATAATAATTTATGCAGTTTGGATTTGATGCTTTACAAAAGTTGCAGACACCTTTACCAATATCAAAATGCTTTGGGATGCAAAGTTAATTAAAATTCCTTCCGATTAAGAAACTTGAATGGGCCTAGGCTACTATAATAAAGAAAAGCCAATCTAAAATGTAAGAACCAGATTAAAAGAACCAGGATCTGTCAAATCATCACAATTAAGTGAGGTACGAAGAACGGACCCCTGATCACAACAAAGAGTAAACAACAACAGTTTAATCCATTTCAGCTATTGCAATTTTCATTTCATGATAACTTAAATTAAATTGGTAAATTCTATTAACTTCGAGTGTGTGTTTTTTTATGAATGACCCAAAAACTACCAAATAAAACCAACGTAAAATGTTAATCTGAACTTAATGTCACTCTGTATAATGTGAGTAAAGAAGTCAAAACAGCAGCAGAAATTCTTCCATTACGTATACAAATTAAGATCTGCTGCAGGTTTCTGGTGACTATCCTAAAATTTATTCAGCAACATCATGACTAATGTCACGTTCAGTATTTGTTTTATTATTTTGTTGTTTATATCAGCTTCTTTGGTCTGTGTTGTGTCTTTGGACTGGAGGAAACCCTTTGCGAACATGCAAACTCCACACAGAAATGCCAACTGACCCAGCCGAGGCTGGAACCATTGACCCTCTTCCTGTGTGGCGATCGTGTTACTCACTGCGCCATCGTGACGCCCTTAAAAAGAACATATTTTTTAAAAAGTAATCATAATCCTGTGATACCATGAAACCCTGATATTTTCATCCAAGGTTATCATACTGTAAGAATCTTCTACTGGCCCATGCCTAACACACACTCAAAAAACCTAACAAGAAATGGGGAGTCGTGTGATCCCAACATGACAACCACCACAAAATGATGCTTTCAACAGCTGTACTTTAGTTGATGTGTAATGTAGCTGTGTGAACATAAACAACATCTCTGAATTCAATATGCTCAAAGTTCAAAGCAAAGGGAGACATTGGCTTTTACAGAGTTAGCTCAGCAAAGCCTGCAGTGAACAAAGTTTGGGGACTACAAAAGATACATCCTAGATAATGATGTCATAAACTCTTCAGGTTACAAGCATACACCCCACGCAGCAAAGGGGCGTGGCCAAATGTGCTGTAATATTATAGCAGGACGATCCCGGTGACATGGAGCCGATCCACGAATCTTAGCACATTATGTTAGCTGACCAATCAGAGCCTCTTGAGGGCGGACTTTTGGAGGAACTTGGAAATATGACTGTCGTTTTCATGTTAGCTGAGTAGCTGTATATAGTCAAAGTAAGATATATGAAAAAATAACTTAAATTTTCACAATTGAAGCATGAACACACATTGCTTTGCACCCCATAAACACAATCAAGCTTTAAAAATACACTCTGGACAACCCCTTTAATACGTAAAGTGGGTTTCATGCATGAAGTGTGAACACACCCTAAAAAGAAGCAGAACCAGAAATTTTAAATCAATTCTAAAAAAAAAAAAACTCAATAATAAACGACTAGTCGTGTGATACCAACATGTCAACCAGCTCAATACAGTGACCTTACGTAAAACAAGCAACATGACTAGAAAGATAAACTCTTGTATGTACATCATTTTAAATATTTTTTGTCAAAAAGCACATTCATTTGTCCTTGCACCTGCTCCCTCCATCTCTCTCTGTCTCTTTCCGGACTTAGCATGCGCTCATTCATCTGTCCTCCCTTTGTTCCCACATGCCCCGTTTACCTCTGTCTCCTCAGTGAAAAATCACTCACTGCCTATCGACACAACACAAGATGCATTTTAGCATAGCTCAACACCCTTTACACCAGGCACTACGCAGCCCTGCCACAGCACCACAACAAATTAAACAGCCATCAACCCCACAAATGCCTCTGTCCATTAACATGTCCATTCTGTGGTAACCCACACAACTATAACTTTTATTAACTACTTCACTAATCGAAGGAGGAGGCTAATTTATCTCTGAAGGTTTTCCCAGCCACCAGGATGCAACAGTTCCTAAGGGACATGGAGAAACGGGTGGTTAAAGGCTTTGTAATGTTGCGATTAACCTTGTTACTTATTGGTTTTGTACAAAATTTATGACACATTGAACCAGAAGATGTTGTATGTTAATGTACAACTCCCGTATTTTACAGTTCTATCCCACTACCATCCTGTAAATGTATTTTCCCGTATTTCTCCCGTATTTTCAGTCTTTCTCTGAAGGGTGACAATAAAGATTTAAGAGCCGATCCTCCCTATATGCAACCCATACTGCCGAACCACCAGGGGCCGCCCATTACTCTTAAATGTGAGTCTGTTCTGTGCTTTCGGTTTATTTAGGCACGAAACAAATAAATATTAAAATGGCGGGATTCCCTTTCCTTTTCATTACAGGTGCCGTCGCTCCTCCTATGCAATTTTCAAAACAAGTAATATAGCAATGCGTGACTTAGCTAATGCGCTCCATAGTCATAAATAGGCGCTTTCCAAACAGATTCTGTACATGCGATCCCTTATTTTCACTTCCCAATGTTGACAGATATGAATGAAAGTCCAAAATGTTCGATCGTCACGTCATTCATGCAGACTCTAGGAAAAGCTTTGCAGTTAATTTAAATAATGTTAGATAACGTTAAAACATACACAACCTTAATTTTACAAACGTTATGCCTTTCAAAAGTATAAAACCAGCCCAGCAGGCACAGGAAGTCACATGACATCAGAATGACGTTGTACCCCAATGTCATGGAGAAGTTGCATTTTGTTTGGAAATGAAAATCGGGTTGTCCAACAATGTCCAACAACCAACCTAAAATCAACCAAATGATGTTACAGCTTGACATTGTGTGGATGTTACCACTATGACATCTAACAGGCATTGGATTTCGGTTGCCACGCATCACAGCCTAAAAACAACCACATATCAACATCATTTGACGTCGTTATTGGACGTCAAGCTCACGTTGTCCTTAGACATTGAATTTTGGTCACATGCCATGACCTAAATCTAACCTAATATTAATGTCTTGTGATGTTGTGTGCCTGCTGGAAGCTGTAACCCAGCTGTAGGTGCTAACTTGTGGGAACTAGTGAGAGGCTCCATGAGCTGCTATTGCTGTTGATAAAATGTTTCACTGAAGTCAATGGAGTTGTGGTGACTCTCTCTCTCTCTACATGGCTGTGATTCTCTCATAGCAAACTAATGGTAACCGTCAAATAGCTGATCAAACAGACTTCAACAGAGAAGTATCTCCACTTCAAATGCAGAAGCAAATGCTCAGACTTTGATTAATGGTCCTGAGTCTTATCTTTTTTATTAAACAACCAACTGAAGTGCCTGAAGTGAGTTAGCCTCTTTGCTAACTCATAGTGCAAGCATGAAAGACTTGAAATTCCCTGATAAAGTAAAAGTAATAATTAATTCAAAAGTTAAATGAAAATTAACCAACCGTTGACTCCACAAAGGCCCCAAGCCATTAAGCTGTCCACTCTGTAGTAACCCAGAGACATTCATTCATTCATTTATTCATTCACTTTCCTTTGGCCTAGTCCCTTATTTATCAAGCGTGGCCAAAACAGAATGAACCGCCAACTCAGAGGAACCTATAACTTTTATAAACTCTTTCTCTGATTGAATGAATATGCGAATAGATCTTTGACAGGTTTCCCAACCCCTAGGATGCAACAGGTCCTCAGGAAGATGGAGGAATGGATGGCTAGAGGTCTGTGGGTCGATGATGGGAGGTTAATGGCTTCAACCACCCATTCCCTCCGCCCTCTCTACATTCACAAGGAATAACAGGAGTCGGAAAAAGTGCTTTCCGCTCATGGGTGCTAAGGCGAGAGCGGTCAGATGTGAGTTTTATTGCCCTCCCGTTGCCTGCGTCAATCAATAGCCGTCAGTGGAATAAAGCTAGCTGTGTTAAAACAGCACTTCCACTCCTGTGAGCTGGGAAGTCTGGCGGCACTCAGGTGGAGGAGACTCAAGCCTCAGCAGGCCGAGAGCGCGAGCTGTGCATTACTGCCAGCATTTTAAGTGTCTGGGACTGAAAAGTACAACGGAAAATGCGGATTTAGCTTCTCTCTGGCCTCACCCGCCAACTGACTGAAAGATATTACCTCCTTCATATGCATTTCTCCCAATTTATAATCAACTCGAAATTACTAATAATTTTCTCAGTGGATATTTTTGTACTCATCACATGCCAGGTATTTATCTGTGGCTTTCTTTTATATGTGGTTCCAATCACACAGTATGCATGTAAGAGCAATCTTAGACTTCGATTACTTTGTTCTGAACAAAAATGACTTTTTTTGGTTAATTTGCTTGTACAGGGCACTTTAAAAACTTTTAAGCAGGGTGGCATGGTGGCTCAGTGGTTAGCATTGTGGTCTCACAGCAAGAAGGTCGCTGGTTTGAGTCCCGGCGGGGCCAATTGTCATTTCTGTGTGGAGTTTGCATGTTCTCCCCGTGTCTGTGTGGGTTTCCTCCGGGTGCTCCATTTTCCCCCACAGTCCAAAGACATGGGCCATAGATGAATTGGGTAAACTAAATTGGCCATAGTGTATGAGTGTGTGTGTAAATGCTACAGTGTATGGGTGTTCCCCAATAGTGGGTTGTGGCTGGAAGGGCATCTGCTGTGTAAAACATATGTAGAAATAGTGCATTAGTCGCACCTATGAAATAGAGACTAGCCGAAGTGTAATGAATCAATGAATGAACTTTAAAGCATGACAAATTGTGTTTATGCAAGCTACATGTCATACATATCTGAAGTACCCACACACACATGTGTGCAGCTTTCTTTATAGGGACTTTTCATACAGTAGCTTTTATACTGTCTAAACTGTATATTCTTACCCCACTACACTGTACAAAACAGTTGAAATACCATTGAAACCTTAAATGAAACTTTTACATTTTATTGTAACCTACTTAATTTCATTTCATTTCAGTGCTATACACTAATGCTTTGAAGTAACATCGACATATCGTACCTTTGTTACACACACAAAAACACTACCATAAGCATGTAGTGATAAGAAAGAGTCATACGAACCATTTTTCCCCACAAGCAGAGCAGCATACTAGTAAATAAAAGGTGCTCAGTGTCATTCACATAACAACTAAACACCATCAAGGTAACAAAAATAATACTAAAGTAATGCAATAAACATTTTGTATCAAAATTAGAGGTAACATAAAACTCTATATTACATAACTGATGAGAAAAACCAACTAAAAACAACTACCATAAAAACATTTTTAAAAATTGTCATGCATGGAATTTTGGAAAAGTCAGTTAATGCTAATTCACTCAATATATTGACGACACTTACTGTTAACCAGGTTACAGGTTTTTACTGTAGCAGTTCAAAGTATTTGCTTATCGTTGAGCCGTTTTTTATTATAACAGACATTTTTTTACACCCCTACCCTTAAACACAACCCTCACAGTCAACAATCAGCAGTTTAACATTTTCAAAATACTTGATTCTGTGTGATATATGAGCTGGTTTCCCCAAAACAATTCCCCACAAAGTTAAAACCTACTGGTAATAATTGTAACAGGTTGGGTGACACTGACAACGGTGTTGAGGATCCAAGTGCAGATTTAATATAAGGTTAGTACAGCAGTGTAAACGGGGCAAACAGATAATCAAAATTGTGGTCGTAAAACAGGCATAAGGTCAAAAAGGCTGGCGGAAGGCAAGGATAACAGATAGCAAGGCTAGGGTCGAAAACACAGAAAAACAGGAACAAAGGAAGCGCGTTGTATGTCACTTACAGGGAACAATACTCAGCGACGACTGTGTGTGTATGTGCTGCTTATGTAGTGTGTGTAATCAGTCTTTGACAGTCCTCCGGTGGTGTGTGTGCGCAATCAGTCGTGATATGGAACAGGAGTGTGTGTGTGCTGCATGACTGAAAATGTAGTCCTTAAAAATGGCTGATTTGTAGTTCATGTGAATGTGTGTGTGTGTGTGTGTGTGTGTGTGTGTGTGTGTGTGTGTGTGAACCAGCGATCTCTGGCTTTAATTAATAATGTGTGAATATTTGGTTCCCACAACATTCATGTCATGTGAGGGTGCTGGATAACAAAGCTGAGGATCTAAACGCGGGTTTATTAAAGAAAATCATCTTACAGTCAGTGGTCGGAACGGGAACACACAGGTTTATGCAAAGAAATCCAGAGCGTGGTCAAAAACAGGCGAATGGTCAGTTCAGGTCGCAAACAACGTAAACAAAGGAACAAAGCATAGTTCAAACACGTCAAGGCAAGGAAAAATCGTGTCGTAATGCTCACAATACAGATAAACAAGACTCAGCCTAGAAGAGCATGTGCTTGCTGTGTAAATAGTCCTTGTAAACAGTCCATAACAATATTTCGGTTGTGCGTATCTAATCAGTGGAACACAGGAACTGGTGTGTGCGAGGTGCATGCTGGGAGTTGCAGTTTGTTAGTGTGGGGTGTGTTTAGTTCTCCAGCAATCTGCAGCCGCTAGATTGTTGGTGATCATAACAGTATGAAATGCAAGGTGAACCCTAACACACAGTTTTCTGTGAGTCAAATAGCACAGTATGGTTCAAACAACACAAAAATTGTGGGGTTGATTTCCGGAGAAAGCAAGAACTGATCAAATACAGTAAACATATAGTTTTTACTGTGCTATTAATCACTACCACTAGTTTTGATTAAAATGTCTGTGATCTGATAACCATATTTACACTCAAAAAAATATTTTGCTGCTTGTTCAAATTACTTTTTTTTAATAAACTGCAACAACATGATTCTTGATACTTTTTTGATAACAACTTAATTGTTTCATGTTCATTCCCCTTAAATTTCCTAATTTAACTTAATTGATTTTCTGTCGGGAAAACATGAATGAATATTTTGGGACCCTGCATTTTTTTTAAGTGTAGAAATTGCTATACAAACAGTTAACAGAACTGAAACTGACTATATTTGATGACAATTATTTCAAAATAACTTTATACTTTTGCACGCTTAAACCCAAACACAATGCTTCACAAACGATGCACACTGCAACAAATACAGAGATCAGTAATGGTTATTATACGAGTCTTATGTCCATCATTTAATCTATCCATTAAATCTGTGTGTCCCTTTAGGTATTCACTGCAGTCTATCAACCTTTCAAAGCAGTCACTTCTGCTCTTCTGTTCATCTGCAAAGTCATGCCAGAGCTGAAAAAGACCCATGCAACGCAATTCCTGGTGGACGATGCTTTTAGCAGCAAATCACCCCTAAGTAAAAGAGCATATCTTTACTTTAATATTCTATTAGACTCACTGAGGAGTCAAGAGGGGCCGGAGGGGCCATCCTATTCGTCACAGGAACAAAAGAGCGCTCTCCCACTGCACATTGTGCCACAATGTGTTTCCAGCATCAAAAGCTTCAAACTGTCTCAATACTGTTGAAAAGGTCGGCACTATAATAGCAAGACATCATAACCGATAGCATTTGTATGCTACAATCACTTTCAGAAGACAGTGATGCTTTGGCAAATTAAATGCTATGAAATGTGGTAAAAAAACCTGCTTCGATGTGGAAGAGAAACACTTTGACATATTTATTCACTGTATTTTTTCTATATGGTTTAACTAAATCATATTAAAAGAGCATCACAAAACAAAATACAAAACGCCTGCCTCTCAGACAAACACATAAAGACACACTGCAAAGAGCAGTAGGTGAATGGAGATTGAATAGTAAGCAAAGAGGCTTTTGGAGTCCCAAAAGGGTGCGAGGAGAATAGAGAGGCTCCTTCGGAGATGCTAATGTGGTATTTGAGGGTAGATCTGATATGTTGGAAATGGACAGGAAATTGCATGGATGCTTTTGAACTTTTTTTAACCTTTAATAATGACCATCAGCTCAGTCAAAAAAAAATGCATTCGACCTCTGAATCATCCTGTCTGGTTCAGTTAAAATCATACTTGATAACTTTACTTGCTGAATACTTTCCTATAGGACTTTCAAATAAACAAATGAAACTAGTTCCATTAGAACTAGTTCCACTTAGGGTTGGGCGATGTCGACCAATTTGGCATTGTACGATGTCTTATGTGAAACATCACGATGGGCAATGGCATTGTCATCATAATCAATTATTTATAAATAATTCATTCATTCATAATGAATTAATTATTTGTAGCCTCCCGTTTCAACTATCTAACCCGCTTCGTCTTTGTTTTACCCATTACCAAACCATAAATAAATAAAGATGAGTTACACACAAATTACCACCTGTCAATGACTTTTTCTGCGGGACTCTGGCATGAACCAGAGTGATCTGTGTTGTTATAATGGCGTCGACAAACTTGGTTGGTAAAAAAGGTGTACAACCAACAGGAACCAGCCAACAGTATCTGAGGTTTTCGTTAAAAAGACTAAGTACAAGTGTGTAAGTGAAAGATTGATGCAGTGTATTGATGCTGTGACACTTTACCTGATAGATTCAAAAGACAGAAGAGTCGTTAGATAGAGACAAGATTAATTAAATGTCATGTTTAACAACTATAGTGAGATGATATCCAGCAGTCCATCCTTGATAAACTGTCAGAAGTTCACTGCTCTCTGGGGTTTTGTGCTCAAAGCACCCGCTGACTGCCTGGAGCGCATGACAGAGTGTGTGTGTGTGTGTGTGTTTGTGGTCACGTGATGTGTGTTTTCAGAGGTATAATGTGGACAGAGGGATGTTCAGAAATGCTAGATGAAACGCCAGTGGGGATGTGGATCGTTTTCGTTCTAAAATGTCATTTTAATTAACACTACAAACGACTCGCAGCAGCAAAACGACAAGTGACCGTTCATTTCAACAGAGAATGAGCGACTTCTGGCGACCTCAGTCTACGCGAGTGACAGTGACCGTTGGCGACCAGGTGGGTCTGTCGAGCGACTTGATAAAGTTAAGAATCCTTCAACTTAATGCAAATGAAGAGCGACCTTCTTGAGCGACAGCCAATATGAGCACCAGTAGAGCTCACCTGATCCTATCTCAGCTCACTCCGAGGCCAGTTGTATTTATGCTGTATATACCTGCACAGACCTGCACTTCAAGCAGGTTGCCACCCAGAGCGACAGGCAGCTACAAAGTCGCTGCTAGTCTGAATGAGGCATAAGACGTATTAGTGTAAACGGTGCCTAAGTGTGTTTGATTCACAAGTGGGTTGTTGCTACGACGGGGGCGGAGCGGGGGAACGCGATCTAATTCAATACTGGAATTGGCACAATACAGTGCAACAGTGCCTTCTACTTTTTCAGCAGCACTGATTCCAATTCCAAAAATACTGAGTTTCTTTTTTTTAATTAACAAGGAGAATCATTGCATTAAAACCTTTGATTAAAACCAAAGAAGCATATGAAAATGAAAAAGATAGAAAGAGAAAGAGCTACAAACAAAGGAAGCAAAATAATGACAAATATATAAACTATTCAACTAAAGTGATATCTATAGCAACCATGCAGCTTTATTGCAAAACATTGGCATATACACACAAAAAAGCAATTAATCTGAAAGCATAAGGATAACAGCTCTATTCTGTAGCCTCATGGGTAATGATTTCTGCACACTTCCACTATATTTGATACAATTGCTTTATAAGTTAAATTAACATGAACAGATGGCTTTTACCAAAACATTTACAATCAATTAACAAGTCCAGAGCTGTTATTAAAAGAATAGTTCGCCCTAAAATAAAAATCACCTGATTTATTCTCGTTTTGAATCCTTTGGAATTCTTTCTTCTGTTGAACACAAAAGAAGATATTTTGAAAAATGCTGGCATCAACCTACTTTTATAGTAAGAGAAAGTTATCATCGAAATCAATGCGGGCCAGCTTCTTTTGTGTTAAGATGAAGAAAGAAACTCAAATAGGTTTTGAACAAGTGAAGGGTGAGCTAATGATGACAGTATTTTTATTTTTGGATGAACTATCCCTTTAAAGTTTTATCTGTAATTGTCATAAAAAATATTTAATAAATTCACTTTTGACATTTCACTCTGGCATTTGTCCGATTATGAAAGGATTGGATGCCAGAAGCACTTCAATAATCACATGCATATTATTTTTATGAGCTTAAGTTCAATTTCTTTTTTATAATTATTTTTTAGGGGTTTTTACATTTATTATGATAGGACAGCGGAAATTTAAAGACAGGAAAGTACGGGGAGGAAAGATAGGGGAATGGTTGGCAAAGGACCTTGAGCTGGGAACACCTCAGTGCTACAGGTGCTACAAGCTTAAATTGTATATATTTTTTCATTAGCGGCGTTATTCTGTGTGCGGTATTTATGACCCAGATGTGTAGCCAATAAACATTAAAATGTGCTTTTAGAAACTTAAAATATTAATATTTTTTGTTGGCTATGTTTAGGATATGGGATAGAATAGCATACAGTGTAAAAAAACAAACATTTTGTCCCGTAGACCGAAGCCGAAATAAGATTTATTTATTTTTTTCATAGTGATATGCAGACCAAGATGTCTTGCATTGCGAATTATATTTTTCCACACTATAGGCTAGCCTATGCCGTGCAACAAATAATAATTTTGCTTTTGAACTAGATATCCAGTCAAAGCACAACGCATCCCAGCATTATGGATATAAAATTAGCTTAATATTATCATTATAGACATTCGTGGATATAATGCGCTTTTTTAAACAAGCAGATTTTTTTTTCTTTATGCAGCTGTTCGCGCTGCATGCGTGTGAAAGAGAAACAAGGAGAGAATGAACATGCGGCTAACTTTGCGTGCATTCCCATGTTTTTAACTTCATAACCGCCACTAATAGCAAAAGGGAACCTATTTTTATTATTATTTTGTGATTTTCATATCTTGTGCGCATGATGGTCAAACAAACCATGATGGTCAGACAAATCAAAACATTCTTTTCATCCCAACACAATTTATTAGGGCAATATAAAGGCTAAAGAACTTAATTCTTATATTTGCTTAATTTTAGCAGCCTAGGGCTACTTCTCACATGGATTTTATCTTTTCTATAGTGTAAAATCATACTGCTAAGAAAACTAAAACAAACCAACAAAATTATAACTTAATTCAAAACACCCTTTCATATGGTACAGTACACACTTATAGTGTTATCCTATTGTGGAAAGGCAAAGCTGAAAATCTATGGTAAAGGCGCCACCCAGCGGCCAAAAGCTGTTGGCGCACTTTTTACCGCCGCCGCGGCTGGAAGAACGATGGTAATTAGGACATTTTGAACTAGAGACATCTGTATGTGTCGACGCACTAACCACTAGGCGACAAGTTAAATTTTTCAAATAGACGTGCAGCGAGTGACCGCAAGCTCTCTGAAGAAAGTGAAACCACACATGCTTTAGACGGCCTCATAAACAACAACAGGACACACAACAGATTCTGCTCTTTTTCTTGGCTTTGTGGCTGTTCATCAAGACGTTGACAAGGTTTGTTTGTCTACCATCGCTTGTTATTCATTCATTCGTTTTTTTTTTCGCCTTAGTCCCTTTATGGCTTGTTATTATATATCCATTATTACAGTGTAATGTCTCGACTGTGTTCTCAACTGTGTGCATTTAAAAACGCCGCTTCCTTTGTTTTCATTCTTCTGGCTTACGCACGTACTAGTGATGTTTCTCTGTAAACCAATAGCATACAGCTGCGGGTCAGACTGCGCCTTTTGGTACCCTTTTGTTGTGCTAGGTACCCTTTGAAAAGAGTATGGTGTGGTTCACTTTTTGGTACCTTTTGACAATGGAAACAGGCATAAAAGTGTACCAACCCGTACTGTACCATACCACTCAGTGGAAAAAGACCATTACTGGTCAAACTAAAGTTGCTGTTGGAACTGGACTGATTGTGATGTTAAAGCACAAGAGGAATTTTTTTTGTTGAGACTGTCTTACATTGTAAAAGAAAAAAAAAATCGACATCACTTTAAATAAATATTAGCATTTTTGTGAAAGAACGAGATTTCATTTCCTCCCTGATTTCAGACAGCAGACAAACTGAGAAAGCCAAACAGGCAATTTCAAAGACAGTAATTGCAGGTTTGGTCCAGCAGTTTTCATACAGGAAGGCCAAACAGAAGCGAACACTGAGTGATGAATGCTTTCTCTGGATACCTCAAAAAAAAATCACAAATTTTTCTCTAATGAACATTGATCACACAATCATCCCATGATATTCTCTCCCCTCCATCGCATCTATTAATCCCAATCACCACTGATAGCTGTAACACAGATTACATTAGCCACAAAAGAGATCAAATTATGGTCTGGCATGTTCACCTGAATGACAGAAACTGCTACAAGAGCTTAATCAATTGCTCTTCATAATTTAATAAGCAAAACCGCAGCCCACACTGTCCATCTAAAGCCTTAAAGCCTGAAGCTCGCGAGAAAACCAATGCACACAGCAAACACTTTCCCTTTATGTCACATGACGTACCAGCAGAAGATCCATCCACAAACACACAAACACACACACACACTCACTCAAAAAGCAAAGATGCAAGATGAAGCACACTGTCATTCACATGCAGAGCAATGAAAGTCTGAACATGAAAGTCCACCTCCTCTTTCAGCCAGCATAAAAAAAGAAAGAGGAGAACAAAAGCATCTGATGGAAAGCCAGAAGGTGGGATGGCCAATCACCTGCCTTTTTAATCAACATCATACAAGCAGTGCTTTTACATGGCACACACACACACACACGCACGGGTCTCCAATATGTGGGAGGGTGGTGATTGCAAATATGGCCTAAAAGCACATAT
>CAIGQQ010032719.1:0-23559 GCA_903798035.1 Danio albolineatus | reverse complement strand
TATATTATATTATATTATATTATATTATATTATATTATATTATATTATATATGAGTCTGAAGTATAGTTTTCTCTGTTTGTTGTGTCGTTAGTTCTGGATCAGGTGCAGATGTGTTCAGCTCTGTGTCAGTGAAGAGTGACTGGTCAAGGAATAAACCACCGGACTTAAGTGAGGAAACACCATCACCTACCAAACGGTATTTTGTGTATTTATCATTGTAGCGTTACATTAGCTAATGTCGTCTTGGTAGTTTCTGTCATAGAACTTGACTGAATAATACATTGTAATACATCACAATAATACATCACAATAATACATCACAATAATACATCAGAGAACAATGTCTGGTGACTATACTGGAATCAGTCTAGCTCCTTTCCAAAACATTATTACACAGGTAGGTTGTGGGGAACGAACAAATAGAAAGACACCTAAATACAAATGCATTCATTCATTTATTCATTCATTCATTCATTCATTCATTTTCCTTCAGCTTATTATTCATTATATATTTATTAGGGGTCTTAACAGCGGAATGAACCGCCAACCTTTCCAGCATATGTTATGCGCAGCGGATGCCCTTCCAGTCAAAACCTAGAACTGGAAAACACACTATACATCCCCATTATAATCACTTAAACTTAGGTAAACTAGGGATGCTCATAAATGTAAACAGTGTTTTTAGCCCTGCGGAATGAATCACCAATTATTTTGGCATATCTTTATTATCTTTATTATTTAATATTATTATATTATATTTTTTATATTATATATATATATATATTATGGGCGCCACGGTGGCGCGTGAGTAGCACGTTCGCCTCACAGCAAGAAGGTCGCTGGTTCGATCCCCGGTTGGGGCAGGTCCCGGTTGGGCCAGTTGGCATTTCTGTGTGGAGTTTGCATGTTCTCCCCGTGGTTGCGTGGGTTTCCTCCGGGTGCTCCGGTTTCCCCCACAGTCCAAAGACATGCGGTACAGGTGAATTGGGTAAGCTAAATTGTCCATAGTGTATGTGTGCGAATGAGAATGTATGGATGTGTTTCCCAGAGATGGGTTGTGGCTGGAAGGGCATCCGCTGCGTAAAACAAATGCCGGATAAGTTGGCGGTTCGTTCCGCTGTGGCGACCCCGGATTAATAAAGGGACTAAGCCGAAAAGAAAATGAATGAATGAATATATATATTATTATATTATGCAGCGGATGCACTTCCTGCCACAATCCAGCACTGACTTACTCATGAACCCCCAGTAATTGGATTTCAATTCAGTTCAATTCATCTTTATTTCTATAGCGCTTTTACAATGTAGATTGTCTCAAAGCCACTCAACAAGTAGAAGCTTAACATGCATTCTAGTAAATTGAAGTTGAAATTGAAATTGAGTTGAAGTTCAGTTTAGTTCAGTTCAGTGTGGTTTAAGTTTTACTGCTAAAAGTCCAAACACTGAAGAGCAAATCCTCACTACACAATGGCCAATTTTGTTTACCTAATTCACCTATACCGCATGTCTTTGGACTGTGGGGGAAACAAGAGGAAACCCATGCCAACACAGCGAGAACATGTAAACTCAGAAAACTACAGAAACGCCACCTGGCTCAGCCAGGACTTGAACATTCCTGCAATGGGGTGACAGTGCTAACCACTGAGCCACCTTGCTGCCCCATGTTTTTAGCTTACACGGCTAACGCTTTGTGTTAAGTAAAATTTTTATAATATTTTGATAATTTAGTATTTTATTTGTTAACAGGATTCAGTATGAAGCATTAGATTCAGACTTTCTGCCTGACAGGAACCAACAGAATATCAAAGGCAATCTCCAAGAGATCTTCCAGGTAGTAAAAAAATGCCATTTTTTTATTTTAAATGTTTATGGAAATATTGTATGTGTAATGCATGTTATCAAACTAAATTTATTTCACTTACATTGAATATGTATTCCATTAGAATTCACATAATAAAATAAATATTTATTTTGTAAAAACAAAATTGAGCTAAGGAATATCTATTGTTGTTTTGTTTGTGTTGGTAAATTGTGGATGTTTGATGTAGTTGAATTTTAGGTGTTCTTTTTCTAATATTATATAAATTTGATATTTACATTTTACAAAAGTGATTAGGAAAAGTCCAGATTAGAACTTTGAGGGATTAAGGAAATGTGAAATACAATTTTTTTTATGTGTTTGTGAGAAAGATGCTTCTGGAAAAGATGAGTTTTCAACAGTCTCTTGTATGTTCGTTTGGAATTCAGCATTCTGTATGCTGTGAAAAGATCCTTCCACCAGCAAGAAATGTAACAAAGATTCTGAAAAGTATTTTTCGCCTCTTCCTTGGATGATACCACAAAGTGTAGCTGGCTTTCCAAATTCTGCCTTTTAAAGAAAGATATGGACTCATAAGACACTAGCAAGTGCTGAGCCTGTTCCTCTTCTTAAAGCATTGCCTGTGCTATGTGTCATTCGTTGAGGTTTAATGCAAATGTTAGAAGTCGAGGCGTAGAGCCTGATCTTCGCTGGTGTTGTGCAGTGCAAACCTGCATCATGTCTTTGCAGTGTGCTCTTTGAAGGTCAATATAATATATTACGCCAACATTTTTAAACTAAATGGGATAACTTTTGATGAACCTTGCCGGTTGGTCAAAATGTGCTTAACATTTGCAGTGAAACTCAATCTGAACTGCCATCGATTTTATTTCATCTTTGCCAAGATGTCCACCCGGCAGTCAGTGATTTGGGTAGATTGTCTTGTGTCTTGTTTTAGCATTGCAATGGCTGAAGAAATTATGTGCTTGTATGGGTCCTTGTAGTGTAAGGAGAAGAGGAAGGGCTCTGATTTCTGGGGAACCTCCAGACCACTTGATGAGCCTTGGAGACCTCTGTTCTACAGGCAACCCTAAAATACCTACATGTTGTGCCCAATATTGAGTGTGTAAAATATCTGAAGATTCACTAAAATAAGTGAGAAGAAGATGATTTTGTTAGCTGAAGGTGTGATTTGGTTTGAGTGTCTGTGTGTCAGAGCTGACTACTGGTGATTGTAGTTTTGTTTGTGATGAGCAAAATTACCATTAAGCAGTTGAGTTTTATCTTATTGAATCCATTCAGTTGATTTCCTAGTCTGGCAGGAGCACTTTTAGCTTAGCTTAGCATGAGTAATTGAATTGGATTAGACCACTAGCATCTTATTAAAAAAAAAAAAAAGACTTATAATTGTCCTTTTTAAAGCTCGACTTTTCTGTAGTTACATCATGTACTAAGACTAACAGAAAACAATTGTGCTATTTTCTATGCTGATATGGCTTGGTTCTATGCTTTAAAGAGATAATGAAGGGTGCAAGAAGGATGTTGTGGATTACAAGTAAAAAAATAAAGTCTGCAGCATGCTTCTCTTGATGAATGTTGAAGTTACCTACAAGGAAATGAGGATAGCAGCACATTGAGGTCCTCATCCACACATACACAATATTGCTGTTGGCATGAAGGTCTCTACTGTAAATTATCTAGACATTTAGTTCTATCATCTTGAGGTCAGGAGTGCAGGCAAGTCAAGAGCATGAAATTGTCCAATGCTGAAGCATACCAAGACATATTACGTTTCATTTAATCTAAGGGTTGGCTGTACCCTTGATAAACAACCCTACATTATAATCCCGTCTCCATCCAGCACAGTGCAGTTAGGCAATTACTGTTGGACAGATCTCAAAACCCAGACTTGTCCATCGAACTTCCCGACTGAGAAGTGTGATCTCCAGAGAACACCTCTCCACTGCTCTAGAGTAGAATAAAAGCCAGTGGGAACAGGACTGAAAAAACAGTCCTGCACAGACTTCTAGGCTGTAGGTCTGGGTTCGTATCTAACGCTTTTCCAACCCTGATAAAAAAACAGCTAAACCAACTAAGTAGGATCTGAAGGAGAACTTGGATAATTAAAGGCAGGTGTATTTGATCAAGGTTACATCTCTGGAAACAGGATTGGGCACCCCTGCTCTAGCTGCTGCATTTTGAATCAGCTGTTTTTTGCTTATTAGAAAGCAAAAACTCACTTCCCTTTTGTTTTTGATTTGTAGGATGTTGAGAGCAAAGTAATTGAGTTTCAAAAAAGTGAACTGGAAAAATTTAAGAAAATATTACAAAAAGAGAACACTCAATATTTTGTGAAGGACTTTAATGAGAATAGAAGCAGAGCCAAGGAAGCAGCTCTTGATCTCACACTCTACTTCCTGAGGGAAAATAAGCAAGATGAAGCTGCTGATATGCTAGAAGGTGAGTGACTCATGAACATGTTTGTATGGAAATGTAGCAGAGAATATGATAAAAAAATATATATATTTAAAAATCTGTATTTTTTCCTGGTGTTTAGATGAGCTACTCTTCGTTCATCAGCTTAAATGCTGCCTAAAGATTAAGTATCAGTGTGTATTTGAAGGAATTGCAAAGCATGGTGACTCTACGCTTCTGAAAAACATCTACACAGATCTCTATATCACTCAGGGTGGTAGTAAACAGGTCAATACTGAACATGAGGTCAGACAGATTGAATTTACTTCCAGACACCATGAAGCACAGGAGATACAGGTTGAATGCACAAAGATGTTTGAAGCTCCTGAACAAGATAAGCAGCTCAGAACTGTACTGACAAAAGGAGTCGCTGGCATCGGGAAATCAGTCTCTGTGCAAAAGTTTATTCTGGATTGGGTTGAAGGAAAAGAAAATCAAGAGATCAGCTTCATATTTCCTCTTCCGTTTAGAGAGCTGAATTTGAAGGAGAAAGAAACACAAAGCCTGACAAGTCTTTTAAGTCAGTTTTTCCCAGAAACAAAAGGACTGAACTTTGCAAGAAGGAATCGATTCAAAGTCCTGTTCATCCTTGATGGATTGGATGAATGTCGTCTTCCTCTGAACTTTGATGGTAATGAGACGTGTCGTGATGTTTCGTCACCAGTCTCTCTGGATGTTCTCCTGACGAACCTCATCAAGGGAAATCTGCTTCCTTCTGCTCTCATCTGGATCACCAGCAGACCAGCAGCTGCCAGTAAGATTCCTCCTGACTGTATCGACCAAGTGACAGAAGTTAGAGGATTCAATGATGCGCAAAAGGAGGAGTACTTCAGAAAAAGATTTGCGGATAAGAAAATGGCTGGCAAAATCATTGATCACGTTAAACAATCAAAGAGTCTCTTCATCATGTGCCACATCCCAGTCTTCTGTTGGATTTCAGCCACTGTTCTTCAAAACCTTTTGGAAGAGAAAAGAAATTATGATGTGCAAAACAATCAGGCAGATGACGCCTCCAAAACACTGCAGGAATCAAACACTGAAGACACTCCCAAGACTCTGACACAAATGTACACACACTTTCTGCGCTTTCAGATCCACCAGAGCAGACGAAAGTATGATGGAGAAAACACACCAGATGTTTCATGGGATAAAGATGCCATCCTTTCACTGGGAAAACTGGCATTTCATCATCTGTCAAGAAATAACCTGATCTTCTATGACACAGACCTGGAAGCCTGTGGTATTGGTGTCTACAAGGCATCCGTTTACTCAGGCATGTGTACCCAGATCTTTAAGGAGGAAACAGGGATTGTTCTTGGTACCATGTACTGCTTTGTTCACTTGAGCATTCAAGAGTTTATTGCAGCCCTTTATGCACATCTATTTCTGGATATCAACAAGAAAAGTGTGTTTGATCAAGACTCTACAGAACGGGAGAACAGAAATGAGTCCATGATTGATTTGCTGAAGACTGCAGTGGACAAGGCACTTGAGAGTGACAATGGCCACCTGGACCTTTTCCTTCGCTTTCTTCTTGGTCTGTCAGTCCAGTCCAATCAACGACTCTTAAGAGGTTTATTAACACAGCGAGACCACAATGACCAAAGCAAAGAGGAAATAGTTCAGTATATCAAGCAGAAGTTTGAAGCAAATCTTTCTCCAGAGAGATCCATCAATCTGTTCTACTGTCTGAATGAACTGAACGACCAAACTCTGGTGAAAGAGATTCAGACTCACCTTAGCAAAGGAAGTCTCTCAATTTCTGATCTTTCACCTGCCCAGTGGTCTGCTGTGGCCTTTGTGTTGTTGACGTCAGATGAGGAGATGGAGGAGTTTGAGCTTCAGAAATTCAAGAAATCAGACGAATGTCTCATCAGACTATCAGCAGTCATCAAAACCTGCAAAAGAGCTCTGTAAGTCTTAATACAGGCTTATGTTAGTGATTAACAAAAAATTGCATAAAATATTAATAAATGGTTTTCTACTGCAGTTGTCATTATATCGGCTTTAGTTAAATTAACTTATGTTAATAAATGCAACCATCCTGTACAGTAGTAATGAACAAAGCCTAAAAATTGGCCAGTTTAAAATGAAAATGTTTGTTTTCAAAACAATTTACTATATGTCTTCAAGCACTAATACAAAAATTTGAATATTTTCAAAAGGCACACTAAAATATTAAACAAATTACTATTCATGGTATTTTGAAGTGCCCACACTAATTCTTACTTTAACTGTACATTTTGATGTATATGATGAATCTTACAATTCCATGTAGTAGGGCTAGCTTTGTTTTTTTTTTTAGTTAAGCAATTAACTTTTAGTTAAGTACAGTTAAAATACAAAAATATTTAATAATAATTTGATAACGGTATAAAAAACTGGTTTGGAAGATGTGATTTTTATCTCAATCTACGCACTGAATGTTTACTGTTCATATAAAAATAATAGCTAAAAGTCCTTTCTTTTTAGTAAATATATTACAGGTATCTAATTTTGTTGTGCAATTCATTTTCCTTGTAGGCTGAATGACTGTAACTTAACAGACAGAAGCTGTTCAGTTCTTGCTAGAGTGCTTGGATCAGATACCAGTCTAAAAGAGCTGAACATGAGCATTAATAATCTGCAGGATTCAGGAGTGAAGCTGCTCTGCTCTGGACTGAAGAACGTTAAGTGTGAATTAGAAGTACTGAGGTAGGTAATAGGTTGTTAGTGTTCAGTAAGAATTTGTTAACATGATGATGGTTAACCTGCTACAGAATGGGTTCAAGTCTGTGAATTTTGTTCACTTTAATATTTAACTGTACATTTCTCAGTCTAACACCTACATTTTAACAGGGTTAATTTTATGAATTGACTTTATGGTTTCTAAACACATTTAAGGTGTTTTCGTTAAGATAAGTTTAATTGGCATAAAAAATATTTTTTTCTTTCTTGCTCAGTCAATCGTTCCACAATCTCTCTCATTCATTTATTCATTTATTAATTCGTTCATTCATTCATTCATTCATTTTTTTCATTCATTCATTCGGCTTAGTCCTTGATTTATCAGGAGTCACGAAAGTGGAATGAATCAAACTTTTCTTAAATATGTTTTACACCTTGGATGCCCTTCCAGCTGCAACCCCAGCACCATACTGGGAAACACCCACACACTCTCTTATTCATACGCGCACACACACACACACACACACATACTCTCTCATTCAGCCAATTTAGTTTATCCAGTTCACCTATACCACATGTCGTGGACTGTGGGGGAATCCGGAGCACCCAGACGAAACTCACATGAACACATAGAGAACATGCAAACTCCACACAGAAATGCCGACTGACCCAGCTGGGATTCGAACCAGTGACCTTCTTGCTGTGAGGTGACAGTCCCCCTAAAGTGCCACAACGAGATCAAACATGCAAACTACATTCAAAACAATGGCATCACCAATGTACTTGCATTATGAATATGTTGGTGTATTGAATTGCTGAGCTGGTCTGAATGTATTCACACCTGTACGATTACCCACTGAGTGACTTTGAGGGTTCACATGGCCTCTCACATCTCTGCGACTCTCTTGTGTGTCCTGTGGTCAGATCCTGAATGTTTAACCCTCACTTAGTTTTACAGTGTTAAGTCCATTCTCTCCATAATGGAAAATAGGTGTACTCCTATACATTCTTACTGTATATTTTAGTGTATAAGAGATCTGTTACTTTGCAGATTTTGTCGTTTTACTTCTGGGACTGTTTCACCTATTGGACACTCTAAATAAACCATCACTTTATATGGCAACACCCTTGCCAGGATTACCATAATTTTCTGTTGGAATTTTGGGATTTTTGTCCTGGCGTTAAGTCTGATGTCCTGTTAGCTGAATGTTAAATTGTTCTATCTGTTCCAGAATCTCATACTGCAGTATCAGTGAAGAAGGTTATAAAGCTCTGGCTTCAGCTCTGAGATCAAACCCTTCACACCTGATAGAGTTGGATCTCAGAGGAAATGATCCTGGACCATCAGGAGTGAAGGAGCTCACTGATTTACTACAGGATCCACACTATACACTCAACAAACTGAGGTTTGTGTCTTTAAAAATAATAGCATTTAACAGACTTTAATACATTTTAGCAAAAAAAGAGAGGTAAACTATCAACAAAAGTTTATGAAAGTTTTGTAATTATTAAGGAACATTCAAAAGCTTGTGAATTTGTCATATAATGCCAGTGTATTTGCTCTTTTTTTTTTTTTTTTTTTTTTTTTTTTTTTTTTTTTTTTTTTTTTTTAAACAGGTTTTTGAGTCCAGCTGCAGATGAAGCCTGTCAGTTTGTGACTGGAGTTGTGGGTAAAAACCCATTACTCATGAAAGAACTGAATCTGAGTGGACGTGAACTAGGACTTTCAGACAGCTTTAAACTGCTTGTTCTTCTAGTGCAGGATAAACACTGTACACTCAACACACTGATGTGAGTATTTAACATGCATTGACACTTATTGTGTGGCTCTCAAACAGTGAATATGTTCTGTTGGAAAATCCACACAGAATGAACAAACTCAAGTTTGTATTTTTCAATTATACACATTTCTTCATGTTTGTATGCATTTGTAATAATTAATTTTGAGTCATGATGACATATAATAATACATTCTCTATTATTAAATAAACATCAAGAAAAATCCGTTCAGTATGTCAATGTCAGCAAGTATGTTACATCTTACAGGGATAGTTCCTGCAAAAAATCATTTACTCTCCCTCCTGTGTTCTTTGGAACTCATAATGGAAGACATTAGAACACATTTTAAAACATGCTTTTTGCTGTCCTTCTGACAACCTTCTTAGTAATTGTTATCTCTACAATGGGAGTGCGCTGGTGCCAGCTACCAGCATTTTTCTAAATATTTCTTTTGTGTTCAACAGAAGAATGAAACTCTGATAGGTTTTGAATACAGAAAGGACGAGTAAATGATGGCAGAAATGTAATTTTTACTGCAGTTCATTGACTTAAGCATTTCTCAGAAATTTTCAATAAGATTTAGATCAGGACTCTTTGCTGGTCATTTATTATTTCAATGTTTTCAGGTTAAGGAACTGCTGTTTTACTTCTGATTTGATCATATCAGATAGGACTAAGATGTAATCTCAGATTTCAGGAATTTTTGTTCTCCATCTCCAATTTCCACCAATTCTTCTATATATATTAAAGAATTTTTTATTTCTTTAGACTTTCAGACTGCAGTATCACAGAAGAAGGTTATAAAGCTCTGGCATCAGCTCTGAGATCAAATCCATCATACCTGATAGAGCTGGATCTCAGAGGAAATGATCCTGGACAATCAGGAGTGAAGGAGCTCACTGATTTACTGGAGGATGAACGCAGTAACTTAAAAATAATCAGGTGATAAAACTGAAACTGAGCCACTGATGTAAAATTAACAGTTTGAATGTAGATAAGAGGTTCCAATTGTATAGTATGGAATAAGAATGGCATGAAAAAGTCATTGTAATTTGGAGAAATACAGCAAACACAAATTAAATTGTGACAAATATAATTTAAAACATCTGAAGTTCACATCTACTTCATGCAGGTTTCTGAAAAGTCCTGCTGCACAGGAGTCATGTGATTTTCTAAGTGAAGTTCTTGGCATAAATCCATTATTACTGACAGAACTGGATCTGAGTGAAGATAAATTAGGAGATCTGGATGGAGAGAAACTATCTGCACTTTTGATGGATCCTCATTGCAAAGTGGAGAAAATGAAGTTAGTGAACATGATTTATCCCTTTTACTTCTAGTGTGTGAGTAGATATGAAGATGTTGATCTTAAGTGCAATAAATATGCGATGAATTTTACATAATGCCATTTTTGTGTTTAGGCTAAATAATTGTGAACAGCTTGAAAAAACCTCATCAGTTTTAGCAACAGTTTTGTCCTCCAAAACCATCCTGAAAGAGATGAACCTGAACAACAGTCGTCTGCTGGACACAGGAGTCAGAAAGATCTGTGAGGGACTGAAGAATCCTGTGTGTGAGCTGGAGATACTCAAGTGAGTACATTAGATTATCAAATAAACCTTAATGATTATTGTGCATTGGCTTCCTTTCAGAAATAGAGAATATCTAAGAATACCAGATCTGCTTCAGACATTCATGTGACCAATTGCAAAAGCACCAATGACAACAAAACTGCAATTCAAAGCTGCCTTCCTGTATACAAATCACTTTAAGGTTACACGATACGGCTTCAGGGTTCATACGGTCACGAAATACCTGGAAAAGTCATGGAATTTTGACATGGCATTTTCCAGACCTGGAAAAGTTTTGTAAATTAGTTGAACAAATATCTGTATACTTAAATATAGGTTAGTTGTCTATACTTCTTTCCTGTCCATGGTCAAACACATACTCTCACATTATTAGTGCTGTGTGAGCATCATCTAAATACATTTTACATCGATATGAAGATTCGTTCAAACTAAATGTTGCATGTTTTATGATATGCTGTAATAACTTTGAAGATGCATCTTTTTTCTTATTATTTACCAAGTATACGTAGACATTGAAAACTTACTTGAAAGTCATGGAAAAGTCATTGAATTTTAGCAGTATGAACCCTGTCGCTTGTTTGGCATAATTAAAGTTTTAAATTCGATTTGTTGTGGAGCCCTACCATGAAGTTTGTTGATGAAAAAGTGGCCAAACGTTCTGTCACAAATAAGCTCTCTTAGTTGCATCCTTCATCAGACACCTCAGAAAATACAAGTTCAGAATGCTCTCGCTCAGATCATCGTTTCTCCGTTAAGGAATGCAGGAGCCTTGTCCTATCTTGATGATCTGGTCATTTGCGCACCTTCTCAGTGCCAGACAGAGATTGATATGAGCATGCTGGTGTCTCATTTGGAGAGATTAGTGTCTAAAATGAACCAGACCAAGAGCTGTCTGGCTCCTTCACAGTAGGTAATTTACTTGTGTCTGATGATGTCTTGATGGCCCCAACACTATCAGTAGTTTCTTTAATGCAACTGCAGAGACACAGAAGGTTCAGTGTTTTAACTTTCGCCATTGATGTTTACAATACACTGAACTTCAAATAGGACAATTGAACTGAGTTTTAATTTACTTGAACTTCATTTATGTTGAGCTGCTTTGACACAATCTAAATTGTAAAAAGCCGTATAGAAATAATGATAATGAATTAGGGGATTTCAGAAATTGACACTCTTAATCACAGCAGAGCCCTATTTTTCTGCTTCTCTGAGTTGTTATTGTGCAGTAATGAATGAAATTGTAATTCAAAGTTAATTTATATTCCCATTTTTACTGTTCTAGTCTTTCAGACTGTGGTATTAGCGAAGAAGGTTATAAAGCTCTGGCTTCAGCTCTGAGATCAAACCCTTCACACCTGATAGAGCTGGATCTCAGAGGAAATGATCCTGGTGAATCAGGAGTGAAGGTGCTCACTGATTTACTGCACGATCCACACTGTACGCTGAAGACACTGAGGTTAGTGTTTTAAACATAATAGCATTCAAAAGTCTTCAATACAATTAAGAAAAAAACAAAACAAGGTAAACTATATAAAAAATAAAGGTTTGTGGAAGTTTTGTAATTATTAAAATCCCTTCGAAAGCTTGTGAAATTGTCATGTCAATCAGTGAATTTGCTCTTTTTGTCCAGGTTTTTGAGTCCCGCTGCTGATGAGGCTTGTCAGTTTGTGACTGGAATTGTGGGTAAAAACGCGTTACTCCTGAAAGGACTGAATCTGAGTGGACGTGAACTAGGAGACACACGAGTGAAACAACTCTCTGCTCTACTGCAGGATAAACACTGTAAAGTTATTATACTTGAGTATGTATTTTTTGTATTAAGATTTAATTGAATATTTAAAATATATTTTTACAGGTTAGCTAAATCGGTGTATTTAAGAGTCTGTTATGAGCCATCAACTGCTTTTGTGTGTGTAAATTAGTCTTCTGTTCGACATCATTTTAGACTGTGTGGTTGTGGTCTAACAAAGGAAAGCTGTTCAGCTCTGGCTACAGTCTTGAGTTCAGACACCAGTCTGAAAGAGCTTGACATGAGCAACAATAATCTGCAGGATTCAGGAGCGAAGAAACTCCAGAGCGGATTAGGAAATGCAAACTGCACTCTGGAGAAACTCAGGTGAGATTAACAACCCATTAATTGGTTTCAATAAAATTGTTCAAATTTCTTATTTATGATTGAATTTTAATGATCATTATTTTATAACTGATTTTTTAAACCTTTATTTCTCCAGTCTTTCAGACTGCAGTATCAGTGAAGAAGGTTATAAAGCTCTGGCTTCAGCTCTGAGATCAAACCCTTCACACCTGATAGAGCTGGATCTCAGAGGAAATGATCCTGGACAATCAGGAGTGAAGGAGCTCACTGATTTACTACTGGATCCACACTGTACGCTGATGACTCTCAGGTGATTGTGACATTAAAATTGTATCCATAAAACTCTGCAAACTGTAGATGCAATTTATTTCAATTATACATTTGGAACTTCTATTTGGATACTAATTGTTCCGTTAGAATCCTGATCTAACAAATATTTCACTTTTTCCTGTTCCATTAGTCATTTATCTTTTATAGAACATCCGACCATATTATTAATTTTCCTTCGGCTTAGTCCCTAATTAATCAGAGGTTGCCACAGCGGAATGAACCGCCAACTATTCAAGCATACACTATGGCCAATTTAGTTTAATCAATTCACCTATAGCGCATGTCTTCGGAAACCAAAGCACCCAGAGGAAACCCATGCCAACATGGGGAGAACATGCAAACTTCATATAGAAATGCCAACTGGCCCAGCTTAACCACTGAGCCACCTTGCTGCCTCATCCATACATGGAACTAATACTTAACTAGTTTCTAGATTGTGGGAATGGAGAAGGTGTGTAGATACTGACATTAGGGGTGTCACTTAAGAACCTTAATCACCCCTGAGTGGAATTAGGATGCTTGGCCACTCCTCTGGACAACCAGGTAAAAAAGATGCATGCATGCACCACTTATCTATGTTTAGAGTTTGGTGGCTCAGTGGTTAGCACAGTCACCTCACAGCAAGAAGGTCACTGGTTTGAGTCCTAGCTGGGTCAGTTGGCGTTTCTGTGTGGAATTAGCATGTTCTCCCCATGTTGGCGTGGGTTTCCTCCGAGTGTTCCAGTTTCCCCCACAGTCCAAAGACATGCAGTATAGCTGAACTGGATGGACTAAATTGCCCATAGTGTACAAATCTGAGTGAATGTGAGAGTGTATGGGTGATTCCCAGTACTGGGTTGTGGCTAAAAGGGCATACGATGCGTGAAACATATCCTGGAGTAGTTGGTGGTTCATTCTACTCTGACGATCCCTGATGAATAAGGGACTGCTGAAGTAAAATGAATGAATGAGTATTTGTCATTACATTTTCTCATGTAAAACTTTTTCTAAGGTACTTTCCTGTTTTTTCATTTGTTACAAATATTACCTGTCATGCAATTATATTAATAAATTTGCTTAAAGATGGCATTTTGATAAATTGTTTAAAAAATTTTAAATGTGCATGCTAGAGTTGAAGGAAGAGCCGAATTACAGAAAACTAAACTTGAATGCTGCATTGAATGTCAATTCTTAGAACAAAATTCAGACTCCTTCTCCCTTTCTACTCTTAAAACCTTACCTGTTGCTACTCCATCCCACGCTGACTATCATAACTACTGCATATCTGTCTATCAAAAATAAACTGAAGTATGAGAATGCTGATGGAATGCACACCGTATATCTAAAACGAAATTACCTGATCAGTCTTGTGCGATGAAGCATCAAGTCAGGAGGACAAGCCCCATCATGAATGCACAGGCTTATTCATGTTGTCCTGTATACAATCTTTCAGCTTGCACCTCAGGAACAGGCCCTTACCTTTTAGGACTATATTGATTTGATCATAAACCCCCCAAAAATCAATCATGGTTTCCCTCGCTTACCAATGCTACGTGTCAAGTTTATCTCACAGCAGTGCAAAAAATGTACCTCATGAAAAAATGGCTTGGAATGGAACATGATGAATAACTAAAGTGCATCTGCTTAGTGGATGTCAGTAACTCTGATCTGGTCTTATGTGAAGCATGGGAGAGACTACATGAGGGCTATGCCCCAACAAAAGTGATTGAAACGGGTTGTTTGTCCTGACAGAAAGGAATGTTTTAAATGCTCTTCTTTGGTTTTTCTCCAAAGACTGCAGGACTTCAGTGAAATGCACCAATTACGATGCAGCTAAAATATGTAACCATAGCCCATTAACTCAAGTACTCAAGGCTCCTTCAGCATCATAAGATGATGGTTGGGTGAATTTCATTCTACCACTGTTGTTTTTAATGCAAGCTGCTCAAAACTTCCAAGTCTGTGGAAACAATACTCAAAAATCTGTCTTGGAAAGCTATATCCTAGGTGTTCCAAGGACATGCCTGTCAAAGCCTAGTTATCCTGGATGAATAGAGCAGTTGTTCATTTACCAGACCAGAGTTCTTCAAGCTGATTAATATAGAGAGTAAACTGTTCTTGTATAATCATAGAATTTGCTAAGAATCGTCAGAGTGGAAAGCTCCTACAAGAAACCCTAAAGATCTGGAACCAGAAGTCAAGATTCTTCTGCTTCAAGGAAGATTCAGTATATAATAGGAGCACACAAGGTCAGGCAGAAAGTCACTGGATTAAACATCCTATGCAAGAACTTCGGAAGGGTGGTAATAAGAGCACAACAACGTTTTTCATTTTCAATGGCTCAAGCACAGTAATGGCAAGGAAATTGTTGCGTGTTGAGTCTTCTTCTCATTTATGGCCTGCGGAGAGTTCTCAGAGAAGGTACATGGAATCGATACCATGTAAAGGAAGTTTGAGGAAGAACATTTCTACATTGATGATGGTTTGGTATCTGTACCTTCACTTACACACAGTCAGTTCAAACGCTGACAACCATGGAAGCCTTCCCACTCGAAGATTGTGCTCTAGGAATGAAAGACCTAGGTTTGACTGGAGGAACTTTACCAGACCTAACTTTTAACACCTAAACTCTGCATCACGCACCTACTCTGCGTCAACCATTAACATTCACAAAGAGAATAGCTCTTTTCAGATAACTTGGATTTTGAACTGTTGGGTTGTTGAACCCCACTTGGAGAACAAACAATGCAAAAGGAAAGCCTGGGGTGTTTCATTACAGAGTGCAAAGTGGTACTTGGATACACTTATAGTCAGTCAAAGCGATTCTATGTGAATGTTCACATTAAGGCCAATGCATTGTAAAACTTGAGCATTTGCACTGAAGAACATCCTGCCTGGGAACGACATCACTAGTAAATGAACCAAGCAAGGAATGTTAACCTTAAAATAACACAAAAGGCTGCATTTGCAGACAAATCGTTATCCTTCCAAGCTAACCAAGTGGTGTCCAAAAGTAACCACTTGCAGAAACACTGCAATTTGCAATGTCAAATGTGTAACCTGCCGCAAGTAGAATGGAAAGCTAAAAGATCAGCGTATGGTGGACATATCATCTGAATGTCTTAAAACATGCTCTCCCTCTGCATATGTCGGTTTGTCACAACCAGATGTACCAAAGTGGTACAGGCAAAGAGAAAAAGGTGGGCCATTATGCTCTGCTGTATGAGTTGAAGAGCTGAGCAATTTACTGTCATTGAGAATATAATCTGCTACTCTGCCTTTTAACCAAGATCAAGTGAACCGCCTTTTAGAGGTTTCTTGGCTCTAGGGGGGCAGCAGTGGTTAGAAAGTTGGACGTGATCAGAGGGTTGCAGGTTTGAGTATGAATAATGATTATGAATAATTTGAGTAAGGTAAGAATGAATAACCTCTCTCACCACCCTCAACATCATGACTGAAGTGAGTCCCTTGAGCAACTGCTCCCCAGGTGCCACAGCATAGACTGCCCACTGCTCCAGGTGTGTGTTCACTGCTATGTGTACACTTGGATGAGTTAAACGCAGAGAACAAATTCTGAGTATGACTCACCATACTTGGCCAAAATCACGACTTTTACTTTCACTTTCACTTTCATTTTCAACCTTACTTGTCTTTGTTTAGTCTGGGTTTTGACACACTGCATGAGAACATCCCCAGTTCTTTAATATTGAAAATATTGAATATCTACTCACTAGCTGATTGTAGCTTTTTAAATAATGTTTGTTAATTTGTGTTACTAATGCTGCTTCATCTCTCCTATAGGTTTTTAAGCAATTTTGCTGATGAAGTCTGTCAGTTTGTGACTGGAGTTGTGGGTAAAAACCTGTTACTCCTGAAAGAACTGAATCTGAGTGATCGTGAACTAGGAGACACACTAGTGAATCAACTTTCTGCTCTACTACAGGATAAACACTGTCATATCAACACACTCATGTGAGTATTGCACATTATTTTAGAGGTCAGCTGATTTGTGATCTTGGTGCTTCTGATATCCATGTTTTTCACATTTTAGCACTGTTGTCTTTGAATAAATCTTAGCAGTTGAAGCTGGTTTAATAGTTTTTTGTGGAAATTGGTTGTTGCGGTGAATATTGATATAGTTATTGATATTGAATATTGATATTGGTTTTGTATCACTTCGACACAGTCCGTTGTAGTTTGACAGTTCTTATCAATCAGGCTGTCGTGATTTGTCCAATTTGAAAGGATGACAAAATAAGCATTCGCCAAGCTCTTGTACGAAAGACTGCTAAACACAACTTAGTCAACTTGTGTTAGCTTGTGTAGCCCCTCTATAATAATTAATTTACTTAACTAATAACTTATAAATACTTTTTAGCTGCTTGTGTTAAGCCACAGTCACACTAGAATCAGAATCAGAAAGAGCTTTATTGCCAGGTATGTTTACACATACGAGGAATTTGTTTTCGTGACAGAGCTTCTACAGTGAACAGAATTACAGAGACAGGGAGAATTACTTCTAAGAATTACAGAGAGAATTACTTCTAAGAATTACTCTTAGAAGTAAGAGTTAAATGCAAATATACAGATGGACAAGTGTATATACAGGTGTATTACTATATACAACGTTATATGTGCAGCTGTTATGTGCAAATTGGCATGTAAAGTGTGTTGTTAAATAAGTGTATGTGTGTGTAAAAAGTGTATAGCAAGTAGTGATGTTGGTTCCGCGATTGTTGTCATCAAGTGTTCATGAGATGGATTGCCTGAGGGAAGAAACTGTTTCTGTGTCGGGCTGTTCTGGTGCGCAGTGCTCTGTAGCGTCGACCAGAAGGTAACAGTTCAAAGAGGCAGTGTGCTGGGTGTGAGGGGTCCAGAGTGATTTTGGCAGCCCTTCTGCTCGCTCTGGATAAGTAAAGTTCTTGGAGAGTAGGAAGGGTTGTACCAATGATTCGCTCAGCAGTCCGAACTATTCGACGTAGTCTTCGAAGGTCAGATTTGGTAGCTGAGCTAAACCATTCAGTTATTGAAGTGCAGATGACTGATTCAATGATCGAAGTGTAGAACTGTTTCCGAAGCTCCTTTGGGAGGTTGAACTTCCTCAGCTGATGAAGAAAGTACAGCCTTTGTTGAGCTTTTTTGACAATGTAGTCAATGTGAGTGTCCCACTTCAGGTCCTGAGAGAGGGTGGTGCCCAGGAATCTGAATGACTCCACTGCAGCCACAGTGCTGTCCATGATGCTCAGTGGGGGGAGAGCAGGGGGGTTTCTCCTGAAGTCCACTATCATCTCCACTGTTTTGGACTTCTTATTCCATTGATTTACATGCAAATGTTTCAGATTATAAGCAAAAGCCTGTGTGAAATATCTTGCATGTTGTTGCATAGTAAAATTCAAGTTTGCTGAACTCTGACCTGCGAATCACATTAAGTAAATGTGTGAAACCATTAAAATGTGTCCTTTTGGTGCAGCCATTTAAAGCATTGAGGAATGACTCATTTTAGAAGAGTCAAATCTTCCTGTTTTATCCCATGCCTTATTCCAGCACCATTTGAATGAGTTCTGCATGCTCAAAGTCTAGTGTGATTTTAGGATTCCCTGTCTGGCGTTTCGGACTAGGTTCTTTGTGTTGACTTCCTGTGTTTGTTTTATTTGTGGCCGCTTGCTTGCTTGGTTTGGGATTGGCAGAGCTGTGCATCGTTGGAGTTGCTCTTCAATGTTTTAGCTTTCAGCAGTGACATTTACATTACATTTTACTGAACTTCAACTGTGACAACTGAATTGAAGCCAATTAAATTTACTAGATCATCTATGCATCATCGCTAACGTCTATGTTAAGTTGCTTTTAACAACCTAAATTTTAAATAAGCACTACAGAAATAAAGATGAATTGAATTATGTAACTTATTAGTTATCATATTTGCTCAGGAGCCCTATTGTTCTCTTATGTTTTGATTGTTGGGATGTCAGTTGTAGTTTCTGTGTGTATTGCGTTGCTCTGTTGGCTACATCATGTGGATTGTTCTTGTTTGTTTTTCTGTGTAAGTAGTGCTTTCATATTATTCTCACTGCTCTTTGTCCCTGCTTATTTCAACGTGATCTTTGTGACAATTTGTAACTTGTTAATTGCCAATATTTAATATGTAAGCTGTAAGCAATTTACTTTTATACACTGTAAAACCCAACAGTCAACTTTATCAAATGAAATGAGTGTAGTTGACTCAAAATTGACTGAAAGTTAATTCTACTCATTTTAAAAGAGTTTTGAACTCAGTGTTGAAGGTAACGAGTTAATTAAATACCTCATTACTTTAACTTAAATGGAGTAAGTTCACAGCATATAGATTAGCGTTTTTAACTCAAATGGTTTGTAGCAGTAGGTTTCCTCAAATGCTTTGAGTTGCCTTAACTTATTGGGTTTTACAGTACTCAGTTGGTTTACTGTGCCCAAATTGCTTCGTTTACTCAAATGGATTAAATTCACAGTACTCATTAGGATTAGTTTTTAAACTGAAATGGTTTGTTGCAATCGGTTTCCACAAATGGTTAGAGTTGCCTTAACTTATTGGGGTTTACAGTGTATCAATTAGTCATATTAATCAGGTAATAAATATATTATATTGTTTATGTTAATTCATGTTTTTAACTGTTATTCTAAACAGATAATAGTTAATACTCTGATAGCTACAACTTTACAAATGTATTAGTAGACACCGACATAAATACATTTGATCCAAGGGTGAGATTGAAATCATCTTTAATCTAAAGACTGTTTAGTAACTTACTGGAATTTGTAATTTACTTTCTGATCTGCTGAAATACAATGGGACAATGGGAAAAAACCTTAAGTAACCAGCATAGATCTGACCTATTTTCATTCTCCTTGTGTCGTCAGTCTTTGTGATTGCAGTATTACAGAGGAACAGTGTGCGATCCTGACTTCAGCTCTGAAATCAAACCCATCACACCTGAGAGAACTGAACCTCAGTTGTAATCCCATAAAAAACACTGGAGTGAATCTCTTATGTAACATACTTAAAGATTTACGCTGTAAACTGGAAACACTGAGGTGGGAAACGCATAATACAACAAGCGACAGGATTTGTTTTTCAGCTTTTTATCACGTACTTGTGTTATAATTTTTTATTCTAAGCTACTATAATGTTTTCATTAGTCTTTCAGACTGCAGTATCAGTGAAGAAGGTTATAAAGCTCTGGCTTCAGCTCTGAGATCAAACCCTTCACACCTGATAGAGCTGGATCTCAGAGGAAATGATCCTGGACAATCAGGAGTGAAGGAGCTCACTGATTTACTGCAAGATCCACACTGTACATTAAAAATGATCAGGTGATAATCTTTGAAATATCTAAAACTGAACTGAAATCAGTTGTGTGAGAAAAGATATGAATATGGTAATGACATGAAAAATCCATTGCACAAATGAAATTGGGATCAATTAAAAAACAAACATCAATAACCTACAATTCTGCTTCATGCAGGTTTCTGAAAAGTCCTGCTGCACAGGAGTCGTGGGATTATCTCTCTGAAGTTCTTGGCATAAATCCATTATTACTGACAGAACTGGATCTGAGTGAAGATAAATTAGGAGATCTGGATGGACAGAAACTCTCTGCTCTTTTGATGGACCCTCATTGCAAAGTGGAGACAATAAAGTAAGTGAACATGACAGAACTTTTATGATAGATGAAGACTTGTTTATCAGATGTGTGCTAAATAATAAATAATGCCATTTTTGTGTTTAGGCTGAATAACTGTGAGCTGACAGAGAAAAGTTGTTCAGTTCTAGCTGCTGTTCTCTCCTCCAAAACCATCCTGAAAGAGATGAACCTGAACAACAGTCGTCTGCTGGATTCAGGAGTCAGAGAGATCTGTGAGGGACTGAAGAGTCCTGTGTGTGAGCTGAAGATTCTCAAGTCAGTACATAGAATCATCAGATAAACTTATATGAGTACTGGGCATTGGCTTATGTTTGTAGTGTTATATACTTTTGAACATGTTCACATCAAGAAATCCAAGATTACCAGTTTTCTGAACTAAACTGAATGTACAAAACCCTGAAGAAGCCTTGTTTGAAAATACAGTACTGGTAGAAAAAACTAAATATCAAAGCTGAATTATGTCCATTTTCACTGAGTGGTTCAGTTCAATGCAGCACAGTACTGTTTGGTACTGGTCACGTTGATCAGGTTTGCGTTTTCACTGCCATTGGTTCCTTTTAATAGGCGTAGTGTACAACACAAATTTGCAATCGATATCATTCTTGCTCAAAGATTAAAGCCATACAAGTTGTATACATATCTCGTATTTTGGTAACTTAGATTTACTATTTCAAATGTAATGTGTATTTATATAGCGCATTTTATTGTGTATGGCCATACACCCAAAGCGCTTTACATTCAGTCTCTCCACACCACCACGAGTGTGCAGCATCCACTTGGATGATGCGACGGCAGCCACAGGACAATGGCGCCAGTGCGCTCACCGCACACCAGTTATTGGTGGAGTGAAGAGACAGTGAAAGAGCCAATTTGGTGGATGGGGAGGATTGGCAGGCCATGATCGTAAGGGCCGATTGAGGTACTTTGGCCAGGACACCAGGGCTACATCCCTACTCTTTAAAAGAAGTGCCATGGGATTTTTAATGACCACAGAGAGTCAAGACCTCGGTTTAACGTCTCATCTGAAAGACGGCGCCCACTGACAGTATAGTGTCTCCTTCACTTTTACTGGGGCATTAGGACTCACACAGACCACATGTTGAGCGCCCCCTGCTGGCCTCACTAACACCACTTCCAACCTAGTTTTCCCATGTGGTCTCCCATCCCCAGGTACTGATCAGGCTCGGCCCTGCTTAGCTTCAGTGAGTAACCTCTCTTGGGTTGCATGGTGATATGGCTGTGGCATGTCAAAATGTCAAATGTAGATGTGCAGCAACATGTAGATAAAGAGAGAAAGCAGAGACCCCTGTAAACAACAGAGGAAATACAGCAGATTCCGTTCTTCTTCTTGATATGTGATTGCTTGTTATAAGAAGACGACAAGGTTTGTTTGAAGGTTCAAGAAACCCTGGAGTACTTTTTGAGATTTTAACAGATTTGTGTGTCGAGCATCAGTTAAGACAACGTTAGCTCCTGTCAGCTTTAATTGTGGGGAAAACTGGATAGTTTTGCGCTTTTGTCAGCTAATTTCATCTTCCGGGTTTAAAATAATTTTTGGGGTGGGATCAAAATCTGTGACGTAGTGCAAAACTGCAAGTGGAGTGATGACGCGTCGTTCTCTCGTTATTATTCATAGTGGAGTTTTCTTAGCCTATGAGAAGACCCTGCTTCTTAATTGTTCATGAGCACACGCGCTTACCATAGGCAAGTCGACCTGCCAAGCTGGGAAACACGATGGGTGAGACACAGTTAGTATGTGTTTGTTTCCATGATCAACAGGGTTTGTTGCATGTTTTCCCCCACGATGCTGTCAAGGCCGATACAGCAAGCTGTTGGTTTGCAGCAAGTGTTTTTGTCGGGAGAGCTGTACGAGAATCTGAGAATGGCGGACTTTGCCTTTTATCAGTTGATTTCGTTACAGCACGTTCGCCTATATCCGTGCTGCTGTGTTCACACATGTTTAAAATCCTCCAGATTACCGGCAGGGTTAATGGTTAAAATAGACAGGGTAAGAGACTGCACTATCTACTGTTTCTGCCTTCAGACTCTGGGATAGAGGAGGAGAGAAGTCCTCCTCATTAATAGTGTTTATAAACCCGATTATCTTTATGATGATATAACAAATTGTGGTTATGTGTATATGAAATTACGAATAACAAATGTAGCAGGACAGTAAATTACTCTTTTTTTTCTTTGCATTTTAACTTTATAAACTATAAAATAATGCGTCTCCTCACGGTTTGCATCTCATTTTGTAAACCAACTGCTCCACTGTTTTCCCTCTCCACTGCTGGCCACGCCTACTCCCTCTTCTGCCCACAGCGCTCCACGCCCATCTCGAAGCATTTTTTGAAAAATTTCTGAGGCACACTTGACCTGAAAGAGGAGGGGTTTCATGGGCTTTAATCTTGGGTTACCATGGCTTATTATATGCATTATTATGATGTCATGTCTCGGCTGTGTAAACATGGTGCTTTTTGTGTTGTCATTCTCAAGGCTGGTTGCACATGCTTTTAATGATTCTTTGTAAACCAATAGCGTTCTACTGCGAGTCTAGTTACACCCTTTTGATACCATTCTGTTGTGTTGGAGACCCTTAGGAATGGATGCCAGAAAAGTGGTGCGGTAAGGTTTGCTATTTTGGTAAGACTGACAGTGGACATCTACTCTATTGAACCATATGGCCATGTACTCTATTGAACCATACTGCTCAGTGAAAACAGGCAACTGGTTTGCAGTTTGATATTAAAACCCCATACTCCTTGTGACCAGAATAAAAGGAATATCCTGGTAAGTGGTTTATCTACATATCAGATGTATTTGTGATGAGTGGTGTGGGTACTATCAATGTATGTTAATGAGTGACACTTACACTGGCATTGAGTCCCAAAAGAAGCTCCATAGGGATTAGAGGAAAAGTGTCGACAGTAGATGAGTGGCCATGATGACAGTTTCTTCACTAAGCTTATATACCAGATTCATGCTTTATGATGTGCAGCAATGAATGACTTTGGATGACATTTCAACTGTAGGCTTTCAGACTGCAGTATTACAGAAGAAGGTTATAAAGCTCTGGCATCAGCTCTGAGATCAAACCCTTCACACCTGATAGAGCTGGATCTCAGAGGAAATGATCCTGGACAATCAGGAGTGAAGGAGCTCAC
>CAIGQQ010032718.1:0-39680 GCA_903798035.1 Danio albolineatus | reverse complement strand
GATCTCAGAGGAAATGATCCTGGACAATCAGGAGTGAAGGAGCTCACTGAGTTACTACACAATCCACACTGTATGCTCAACACACTGAGGTTAGTTTTCCTTAAAAAAATATGTTTTGGACAATTTTGGACGATTTTGGTCACACTTTATTTTGATGGTCCATTTGTTGAATTTGAGTTACATTGCAACTAATTTTCATTAGATTATAAGTAGACTGTTAGGTTAGGGTTAGCGTAAGTTGACATGTAAGTTGACAGTTTCTTATAGTCAGTTAAATGTCTGTTCAATGTCAGTATCAACAGATATTAAGTTGACAGTCTACTAATACTCAAATGGACCCTCGAAATAAAGTGTTACCAAGATTTTCATAAGGTTTTGTAAATATATTCTGTAATACTGTGTATTTGGTCTTTTTCCAGGTTGTTGAGTCCTGCTGCAGATGAAGCCTGTCGGTTTGTGACTGGAATTGTGGGTAAAAACCCATTACTTCTGAAAGAGCTAAATCTGAGTGATTGGGAACTGGGAGTCATGGGAGTTAATCAACTGTATGCTTTGCTGCAGGACAAACACTGTACCATCAAGACACTTGTGTGGGTATTTATAATTTAGTGTACATTGCACATAAAAATTATTCATTATATAGTCTCCTGTAAAATATTTTAGGCTGCACAACTGTGGTCTGACAGAGGAAAGCTGTTCAGCTCTCGCTACAATCCTGAGATCAGACACCAGTCTGAAAGAGCTTGACATGAGCAACAATAATCTGCAGGATTCAGGAGTGAAGAAACTCCAAAGTGGAATAGAAAATTCGACATTGGAGAAACTCAGGTGAGTGTAACAAACTATTCATTAGTTAAAATAAAATAGTATTATAGAAGTGTATTTATGATTGCAGGCTACATTATAACGTATTTCCTCTAGTCTTTCAGACTGCAGTATCAGTGAAGCAGGTTATAAAGCTCTGGCTTCAGCTCTGAGATCAAACCCTTCACACCTGATAGAGCTGGATCTCAGAGGAAATGATCCTGGACAATCAGGAGTGAAGGAGCTTACTGAGTTACTACACAATCCACACTGTGCACTGAGAACACTGAGGTGAGACCTGATGAAATAATACAACATAATACAGTCAAGCAAAGTTTGTAGGTAGAGTGTGTGTATGTCCATAAAACTAAAACTCTTCTTACATATGAAGACGATATTGTGCATAACTCATGCAGACTCATCTCCAATTGCTGCTTAGGCACCGCAGCAATGGCAGCCCACTGCTCCAGGTGTTAAATAAAACACAATTTCATTTCACAATTTAATTTCATCATGCTTGGCCACACATTACTTTTACTTTCACTTTCACTTTCATCGAAATGTGCCTTAATTCACAACAAGAGAAAAAAATAGTTTTCTTTGGAGATGAATGAATAGAATGATTTACTAGAATGCAAATTAGCTATGAATCAAAAGTTGGAGTGAGTTGTGCACGTTGACTGTCTTGCATTCCTGCATATTCGGTGCTATTGCCTGACATACAAATCTACTCATTGGCTATTTCTGAAAGAGGGCATTGGGGCTGTCAGACATTCTTTATCAACAAATGTTGAACAAGTCTATCATAAAGGAAACTAGAGCTTTTTGAACAGTCTTTAATTTGAACATTTTGCAATGCACATTTAATCGAAATTTGCTTGATCTTCCCTGTCTGCAGGTTTTTGAGTCCTGCTGCTGATGAAGTCTGTCAGTATGTGACTCGGATTGAGGGTAAAAATCCATTATTCCTGAAAGAACTTACTCTAAGTTTACATGAACTAGGAGACACACGAGTGAATCAGCTCACTGATCTACTGCAGGATAAACACTGTCAGATCAACACACTAACGTGAGCACTGTTCATTAATGTTTATAGTCACAGGTTTTCACAATATAAGCTAGGTCATGGTGAAAATGGAATTAATTCATTCACCAACAGATAACTCTTTAACATTGTTTAATATATTAGCTAAGAAACAGCAGGAAATGTAATTTTAGAGAATTTATCAGTCTAAGTTCATATTAAATAATAATTACAGTGATATATTAAGTTAAACAGGACTAAACACATTTGATTCATGTGTTAGATTGATTTCACCTTGAATTGACTCACAGAATATTTAGTAATTTTGAGATACAAATGGCAGTTTAAATTAAGCTATTACTGTCAGACATGACAAATTAATCAACCATGATCAGCATAGACTTGACCTGTTTTCACTCTCTTTCTATCTACAGTCTTTGGAATTGCAAAATTACAGCGGATCAGTGTGAGATCCTGACTTCAGCTCTGAAATCAAACCCATCTCACCTAAGAGAACTGGAGCTCAGTGGGAATCAAATAAAAAACACAGGAGTGAATCACTTATGTGAATTACTGAAGGACTCGCGCTGTAAACTGGAAAAGTTGAGGTGTGAAAAGTTTAGATACAAGAATCATATTCTTTAAAATCACTTTAGAGTTTCAACCAAGGCACTTTTTACCTAAATTCACTCAAACGTTTGGATTATATTTGTGAAAGTTTGTCACCATAGGTTTTTTGGGATTTGGTAAAATAATGTCCAAACTATATCTAGTACACCTGGAAAGTGTTCACAGTGCTTCACTTTTCACATTACTTGCACGTGCACTATATAAATGACTGCATATAAGGAAGTGGCTAATACTAATCTATTAAAATAAATATTTGTTGAACTCATTAGCCTCACCAGATATTTTTTAGAACTATATTGTAGTCCATCTGTGGACAAATCACTGACAATGTTGCCAATCCAAACCAAACAAGTCATAGACTGGGCTTTCTTCTGTGAATATGTTGGCACGTAATGTTTCTTTTTTCCTGACAAGAACACGACTAATTATTCAGAGCTGGTTGATGATTTTTATTATTAATATTAGATTATTTTTCTAACTTATTTTTTGCTCTCTTTCTAATCCTTTTTCTTTCCAGGTTAAGCTGCTGTGAGATAACAGATGAAGGTTGTTCTGCTGTAGCCTCAGCTCTGAAATCAAACCCGTCACACCTGAGAGAACTGGACCTCAGTGGGAACAAACTAAAAGATGCTGGAGTGAAAAACCTCAGTGATTTACTGATGTATCCGCAATGCAAACTGGAAATACTAATGTAAGTAACATTGTCTTGTACAGTAGTTACAAATCAAAATTGAGCTATTTTCAATGGAATCTTTAATAGAATAATTCATTTACCTTAATTTCTTGTGCTCCCATAATACTTAACCAAAATATCTTCCCATCCAGTTTGCAACATCTCTTCTCTGATTAAGCAAATGTGGGGAAATCTGTCAAACAAATTAGTTCATTAGCAAAAAACAGTGGTTAAGTTCATTTATCATATCAATACTTTTTTCCGCAATCATGCAGACATACATTGGAGAAGAAAATTAGAGAACTACCTAGAGTTTCCTTAAAATTCTGTGCAGCAAAACAAATTAGCAGTTTCTTGAAGCTGAAAACATTGAAATAATGGGCTGTCCAGAGTCATGATCTAAACCTGATTGAAAATATTTGGAAAATCTTTTGTGACAAAGTTGTGGCTAAGAATCCACTACAGTTTTACAGTGAAATTAATTCATTACAAGAACCTTAACAATTATTGCTCATTTTTGACAGCTTTAGGTTCTGATCACATATTGCGTCTAAAAATGCATGAAAGCGATTCCTCCAACAAGTCCAATAAACTCCACAGCTTGTGTTTCCCCGGCATCTACTAAGCAACCTCAGCTGTGATGTCCAATAAATTTGAGTTATGGATTTCAACCACAGAAAAAACCCATACTGTATCTCTGCTTCAAGATTTATTTGCTGATTGGTCAATTCTTGTCATGTGACTCGATGTGCACTTGTGGCATTCTGAAAAGCTGAGATGTTTTCAACTAGGCATGCCTAGAAAGCATGAGTGTGTTGCACCACATGTGTGCCGCTGCCAAAATGTGTGTGCACTTCAATTGTAAACAAAAAATGCCAAATGTGAACGGCCCCTTAAACTTTAGAAATGTTATGTGAAGTCTCTTCATTCTAAAATCATTGCTATTCTCCAATTTTGATCACTCTTTTTAAATTAAAGGCCGTTTGCTGAAGTCTCTTTTAAGAAGTAAAATGAACTCTTTATTTTTTAACCAAGGAATGTTTATTAATCACTGTAATTTTTATCTGAGTTGTACATCACCAGTTTCTGTGCCTGATGATCAGGTTGTCGTGTTCCTAACCTTCGACCACCACCTATTCCACAATGCACCAGCCCTTTAATGTGCCCCCTGCTGGGTGTGGATGGTCCCACCATGTTCCTTCGGGCTGAGCTCCACTAGGTGCTCGCATACAAGCCACAACCCCAGCCCTGACTCTAGGGTGGGGCCCCGGCTGCGCCATAATTCAATTAAATTCAACTTATCTTTATTTGTATAGCGCTTTTACACTGTAGATTGTGTCAAAGCAGCTTCACATGCATTATAAAAAATTGAAACGGTGTCAGTCCAGTTTTCAGTGTTGAAGTTCATTTTAGTTTATTTTAGTGTGGTTTAATAGTCACTGCTGAGAGTCCAGACACTGAAGATTAATCCATTGATGCGCAGCTCTACAAGTCCCGAACCATGCAAGCCAGTGGCGACAGCGACGAGGAAAAAACTTCAGCAATCGGCGAAAGTGAAGAATTAAAAAACCTCGAGAGAAACCAGGCTCAGTTGGGCACAACCATTTCTGCTATGGCCAAACGTCTTGTGCAGAGCTGCAGTCTAGGTGCCAGAGGCTGGAGAAAGCTGGACGTCTATCGTGGAGAAGCCGCAGATGAGGTCACCGGCTGGTGAACAGGCTGGCCCTTCAGGAACAATGCGAGGACTCGTCTGCACTGAGGTCTTACCATACTGGGTGACGTCACGGTTCTTGATCTTTTTTCCTCATAAAGAGTTTTTGAACCGCACTTAGTCAGACCTATCACCTAAGACCTTTTTGTCTTTTGAGACCCAACCAGGGGCATTAGCCCCTGACAACATAGCTCTTAGGATCCCTCAAGCACTCAAACCCCTCCACCATGATAAGGTGGAGGTTCATGGAGGTACATTGGCAGCAGTAATGCGGTTCAGTGTTCTGGTCTGTTGTGATAAAGAAGGACCTGAAGTAAAAGGCAGCGCTCTCGATTTACTGGTCGTTCTGCGTTCCTGCTCTCACCTATGGTCATGAGCTTTGGGTAATGACTGAAAGGATAAGATCTCTGATACAAGTGGCTGAAACAATTGTCCTTCACAGTGTGGTAGGGTGCACCCTTATAGATAGGATGAGAAGCTCTGTCACCTCGGAGGAGCTTGGAGTAGAGCTGCTGCTACTGCACATCGAGACAAATCAGCTGAGGTGGCTCGGGCTTCTGTTTCGGATGCCTCCTGGATGCCTACCTAGGTGTTACAGGCATGTCCCACCAGGAGGAGGCCTCTGGGAAAAAAACTCAGGACATGCCGGAGGGACTATGTCTCTCAGCTGGCCTGGGAATGCCTCGGGATCCTTGGAAGAAGTGTCTGGGGAGATCGAAGTCTGGGGTTCTCCCCTGAGACTGCTGCCACTGCAACCCGGTCCTGGATAAGTGAAAGAAAATGAATGAATGAATGAATGAATGAGTTGTACGTCACAATTGGGAAAAAGACAATGTGCATTTAGTTGTGGTTAGTTCTTAAACTCAGTTTTCACATGTTTAGTGATTTTATATGTGGTCCTTTATTTTCATCTACATTGTTAGCATCATTTTTTAAGTCTGGAGTATATATGTTTCAGACTTGAAATGTAATTTGTATCCTTAAATCATGTTTGCTCCTGATTTGTAGGTATATAACTTCAATACGTTTTGTATTACTCATGATGTATTTACTCTCACATGAACTTCACAGCCTGTATGAATGCAGTATTACAGAGGAACAGTGTGAGATCCTGACTTCAGCTCTGAAACTAAACCCATCACACCTGAGAGAACTGAACCTCAGTGGGAATGAAATAAAAAACACAGGAGTAAGTCACTTGTGTGAAGTACTGAGGGACTCACAGTGTAGGCTGGACACACTGAGGTAAAAAAAAAAAAATGTTATTTAAATGAAACAGAATGAAGTGTGTAATCTTGTTTCTTTCAATGTAGGTTGAAAAACTGTTCTCTGACAGATGAAGGATGTTCTGTTGTAACTTCAGCTCTGAAATCAAACCCATCACACCTGAGAGAACTGAACCTGAGTATCAATGAAATGGGAGACTCTGGAGTAAAAAACCTCAGTGATTTACTGATGAACCAACAATGCAAACTGGAAAAACTAGAGTTGGTATCATTATACTGTACAGCAGTTGCAGTGTGATTACATTTCACTATTTAGTGACCATTTCAAAACAACAGGCTCTAGTTAAATCATATACAGCACTTCATTTTCTGGCTTTTCCTCACGCGATGAAATATTCAAAACTTCTAGTAGCTTGAAAATGTGACAAAGTATAAAAATGTTTTCATATTTTGAAACCTGACAAGTCTAAAAAAAATCCAACATGGCACAGTCAACTCAAATATATGTTTAACATGGAACTGAATCTGTTTTCAGTCTGAATAGATGCAGTATTACAGAGGAACAGGGTGTGATCCTGAAATCAAACCCATCACACCTGAGAGAATTGAACCTCACTGAGAATCAAATAAGAAACACAGGACTGAATCATTTATGTGACGTACTGAGGAATCCAGAATGTGAGCTGGAGATATTAAGGTGAGGCACATCGTAGGTCTAAAAATAACGTTCAAGTTAAGTTTAAGATCACATATATAATTTTTTAATCATGTTTTCTTTTCCAGTCTAATGTTCTGTGGCATTACAGATGTTTCTTCTTTAACTGTGTCTCTGATAAACGCAAATGCACTGCACTCTCTTAAAGAGCTTGATCTTGCTCATAATAACATTGGAGACTCAATGTCAGAGCTCAGAAATGTGTTACGAGACTCAAACTGTAGACTGAAGTGAGTACATTTCTCATTGTTTTATTTTACAAATTGTAAATAAAAAAATTGGTGTAACTCACATTTAAACCCTCCTGAATGTGTCTGTGAATGAGTGAACGTGTGGCGGTAATACATGGTTCTTATCATTTTCACATTTAATTTTAAGCTGCACTTCTTATAGTAAATAAAAAGACTGAAGATTTCTTCCTTAAATCTTTCTTCAAAACTGAAATAAATGCAAACATCGTTATCAGGTGAGGTTTTAAAATTTTACACAACCTGATAAAAGTCTTGTTGTCAATCCCAGTAGTAAAAGCAACAAATAATAACTAAAATAGACTTCTAGTTGATCATTTAGAAAAGTGTCAGAAGACAGATTTTTCTGGTGAATCATCTGTTGAACTGCATCCCAATCATCACAAATGCTGCAGAAGACCTACTGGAACCCACATGGACCCAAGGTTCCCACAGAAATCAGTCAAGTTTGATAAAGGAAAATTCATGGTTTGCGGTTACATTCAGTATGGAGGTGTGCGAGAGATCTGCAGAGTGGATGGCAACATCAACAGTCTGAGGTATCAAGACATTTGTGCTGCGCATTACATTACAAACAACAGGAGAGGGCAAATTCTTCAACAGGATAGTGCTCCTCATGCTTCAGCCTCCACATCAAAGTTCCTAAAAGCAAAAAAGGTCAAGGTGCTCTAGGACTGGCCAGCCCAGTCACCAGACATGAACATTATTGAGCATGTCTGGTGTAAGATGAAGCGTTGAAGATGAATCCAAAGAATCTTGAAGAACTCTGGGAGTCCTGCAAGAATGCTTTCTTTGCCATTCCAGATGACTTAATTAATAAGTTATTTGAGTTATTGCAGAGATGTATGGATGCAGTCCTCCAAGCTCATGGGAGTCATACACAATATTCATTCTTTATCCACGGCACTATGACTTTATATTCTATACTGTACATTATTTATGTTAAGTGACAAGATGTCTATCTAAGCAAAGTCAGACCTTACTGTTTTAATTAAGTATTAACAAATCAAGGCATGATCATATTTTATTTTGGTAAAATAAGTGTAATCTAAAGGTTTTTGCCTTTCATATAAGTCACTTCTGCTACCAAATGATCAATTAGAAGTCAAGTTATTATTTGTTGTTCCTAAAACTTGGATAGGTGACAAGATTCTTGTCAGGTAGTGTATCTACAGTATGAGGAGAAACAAATGTGATGCTGTGACTTCTGTGGCAGCAATCTAAAATGTGAAATATTTATTTAATGTTACGTAATAGTATGTGTATCATAATATTATGTTATATTATGTAATAAAGGTTATGTGTATGTAATATCAAATATTAAATAATAACTATTCAAATATGATTCTCAGTTGGTAATATGTGCACACAAATGACACAACAACTGTTATTTTTTTCTGATATGGATACTAAAACTGCAGGTATTACCAATTTATTGAATTTGTATATATGTTTATTTTATATATGTATAAAACTTGGTTGTGTGAATCCATACAAATTGAAAGAGGCAGAGACTCTAAAAATAAATATTGCGGTGTTATTACCGAAATCCATGTTCAGGAGAGATAGTGAACGGTTATCCTTAAGTTGGTGGTGATATAAATGATAATCATGTTTTATTTAAAGGTGAAGCAGTAAAGGGAATCAAATATTTATTACATCACAAAATTATTAAACATTTCCATATTATACATGTATTTAAACGTATTATATACGTTACCTCCCTTATATGTCGTAACGGTTTAAAACTAAGACGCAACGCTATGACGAAGGTACATTACGCACAAATGTAAACAGCCTTTCCTAAACCATACTAACGTATGGTCACCCACCTTCGTAATTAAAAATGTAATTTCTGTGGAAAACTTTTATCCTTTAAGTTTAGAGACAGTAAACATCCGCTGTAAACGTTGGCACAGTTTTCAAAGAGGTAGTGAAAACTAGCGCATCTTACTCTGACTCCATTGCTCCAGCCTGAAGTATCGTCACGCATCTATCGCTCTACCGGATATGCGTTCGACCGTCCGTGAAAAAGTCCTATTTTGCCGCTCACTGATTTTTTTGTAAGTCACGTGATATAGACGACACAAAACGAAACCGAAAGTTTCATAGAATTCAAAAATTCATTACTAGAGTTTACAGACGGGAGTTTTCTTCTACCAGAGAGAGACTACGGAACCTTCTGAGTGAGATGCTATCAGCGTTGATCTGAATTTGTCCTCTTAGACGATTTTAAAGTACGTTTTCAAATTTTATCAATTGACGGGCGTTTGGTGAAAAAATCTGCGATTTCATGTGTAACGTTACTGAACTTTAAAACAAATGTACCACACGGATCGTTTACGGACAAAAAGATGCTAAATGTAACATATATTATAAAAGCCATTGATGTTGAAACACGACTACGTGCATATTAAAAGATTATGACGAAGAAAGACGAATGATATCATACGCTGAGGAAGTTTAAGTCGGGCCTTCAAATGGCGGCAGGTGCCAACATGTTAGCTTCCACCCATTAGCACAAAAACATTAAGTAGGGCTATAGGCCTACTACTATTTCTTGTTCTAATGACTTGTTTGCCACTAATATATTTTAAGCACAGTGTACACCCCTATTGTATGTCCAAAAATATTGACACCATTTTATTGCACTTAGGCTATGGTTCATTTGTTTAAATCGTTGATGTCGAGTTGAACTGCGGTATGTCAGAGGAGGAAGGAAAATGCACGCTGTCTGAGAAAAGTCACTCAGTGGAAAAGAGGTAAGATTGTTTATTTTTCTCAGATTCTGTTTTCTTAGCGTAGAAATAATTTCTATTAACAGAATTATTTTCTCATTTTTGTTGTGTATGACACTTTTCAATGTTTAAACTTAGTTAGGGGTTAAGAAGTAAATCATTAGAAGAAGCACAAACCACAGCTGAAATAGCAGTTGAAAGAAATGATTCAGTAAATGACAAACACTTTTGTTTAACTCTGTATTACATTTTGGATCACCAAAAATGAAACTGCTCTACTTACTTGCTAGCTCTTACGAGTAAATTATTAACCTGCTTGCATTTTCTGTCTTCTGTTAGACAGTTTTGGAAAAAAGTAATAAAACTTAAACAAGTAACCATTAATTTTCATAATATTTGTTTTTTATAATATACACTTACAGGCCACTTTATTAGGTACTAGTACTGGGTTGGACCCACTTTTGCCTTCAGAACTACCTCAATCCTTCGTGGCATAGATTCAACAAGGTACTGGAAATATTCCTCAGAGATTTTGGTCCATATTGACATGATAGCATCACGCAGTTGCTGCAGATTTGTTGGCTGCACATCCATGATGCGGATCTCCCGTTTTACCACATCCAAAATGTGCTATTGGATTGAGATCTGGTGACTGTGGAGGCCATTTAAGTACAATGAACTCATTGTCACGTTCAACAAACCAGTCTGATATGATTTGCACTTTGACATTGCGCATTATCCTGCTGGATGTAGCCATCAGAAGATGAGTACACTGTACATACATTTCAACATCCAGATCTTTTTGGACTGACTGCATCTCTGTTTAATGTCTATTGTCTTTTTTTCATATTTATTCTGTGTTGTCACTTGACACTTTATGTACACTGGAAGCTTCTGTAGCCAAAGCAAATTCCTTATGTCTGAAGCCTACTTGGCAATAAATTTGAGTTACGGTTTTGAGTTACAGTTGCCTTGCCTTCAGCTGGAACACCAGTCTGGCCATCCTTCTCTGACCTCTGGCATCAACAAGACATTTGCGCCCACAGAACTCCCACTCACTGGTTATTTTCTCTTTTTCTGACCATTCTCTGTAAACTCTATAAATGGCTGTGCGTGAAAATCCCAGTAGATCAGCACTTTCTGAAATACTCAGACCAGCATGTCTGGCACCAACAACCATGCCACATTCAAAGTCACTTAAATCACCTTTCTTCCCCATTCTGATGCTCGGGTTGAACTGCAGCAGATCGTCTTGAGCATGTCTACATGCCTAAATCCATTGAGTTGCTGCCATGTGATTGGCTGATTAGAAATTTGCATTAACGAGCAGTTAGACAGGTGTACCTAATTAAGTGGCCGAATCAATGTGTTCAACAGAAAACATAAAAACGTTTGGGTTTTGGAAAAGGTTTGGCAGCACTTGGCTAAATAGTAAGTTCATTTTCATATTTTGGTAAATGATTCCTTTAAGGTTAGGATTTGAGGTCAGAATTGTTTAGGCATTATGCAATTAGACTTAATCAAATGAACATCCTTTTTTATAGACTCATCTTTCAGACTGTTCTCACTAGGCCAACAAGGACATTTCCATGGTGGTGGTCATGTAACAAATTCACATGTTCTTCTCTGAAATGTGCAAAGGACTAAAAGTGTTAAAGAATTCCATTGCAAAACAAAGTTCAGAAGACTAGAAAATCAAGGGATATAATAGTGGGGATTGTGTTGCATAAACTAATAATGACTGTCTGTGACCAGATTATCACAGTTTAAAACTAAAGGGTGCTCTTTAGGTGTTGTTGAATTGTCCTTCTCTGTGCATTGTAGATTACATTTTTCTTCATTGTAATTTGTGGCTTGTGTCTGCATTTTTCTCTTTCTGGTGTCTGTCATTAGTGTAAAATCACGTTCACACGTGTCCAGCAGTGTGTCTCTGAGGAGTGACCGGTCAAAAGGTGGCGTACCGGACTTCAGTGAGGAAACACCATCAACAACTGAAAGGTATGTAATGTGTTTCATAATTTTGGATTTAATTTTCTCATTTCTAGATTGTTGTATGTGAAACAGCTTGGTTATAATTGGAACGAGCTACAATAAATGTAAGGTGAGCTATTTCTCTCCTTCCGGAACTAAATCTATTTCTTTTTTCAAAGAAATTTATTACCATTTACAAAGTTTATCAGGTATAGATATCAGGCATCCAATAATAAACATAATCTGCAAATACATTTGTAGTCACGAGATAACCAGATGTCCAGCTATAGTGTAAGTCAGTGGTTCTCAAACTTTTTTCACCAAGTACCACCTCAGAAAAAAATTGTCTCCTCAAGTACCACTATAATGACCGGTATTGAAATACAGTAGCGTAGTAGGCCAAATTAAGCAGCGACAGCACTGCACAGTTCAAAAAAGAGACTGCCTATTATTAATTAATGCCTATTATTAAGAATGTGTATTATTGTCAGCCACTTTACACATTATAAATAGTTTGAACTATAACTGCCCTTGCAGAGTAAAAAATAACTTACCGTTTAATTTAATACCGTTTAAATTAAAATGTGCTTTTAAAAGTGATTTAAAAATAACACTATTCTTAAGAAGTAAAAAGAAAACCGCTGTAAATGTAAAGTATTAATGTATAGTAGCCCTAGTCATCAAAACATAAAAATGTTGCTTGGACCTGATGAATATAGGTTATATGTCATATACGTACATTTTTTTATACCTTGTGAGACATATATTGTATGTACATATGACATATCTTTGATATCTAAACATTAACTTGTATTTTGATATGATTCGGAATTACATTTTTAAATTAGAAATTAGATCTGCTTACTGCTCGTCATTTACAGTAGGCCTGTGTGTTTCAGAAAAGCGAGTGATTAATGCATAAATTCCATAGTCTGTTGATATTTTTGATTCTGATTGGCTGGAGGGTGTGCATTATTTTTGTTGAAACCAGAGCATGTGAGCGGAGCTGAGGGTTGTGATGCTCTGCTAAACATTCCGCTCTTTGGGTCGTGCGCTCCACTCAGTCGCTAACGCTCAAAGCAAGCGCTCCATTCGGTTCCGCTCACGCTCGCCGGTAAACCAATACCGCTCAGATCCTGCTCCGACATAAAATTTCTCTAGTAGGCTAACCCTAATTTTTTTGTAATGAAAAAAATATTAAATAACTGTCTAAAATTATGGCTTGTTTATTAAAATAAGTTTCTATTTCAAAGCGGCATTCTTTTTTGTGCTTTTTAATAGGGATGCACCAAAATGAAATTCTTGGCCGAAGCCGAATAATAATAAAATGCTTGGCCGAAGGCCGAATACCGAACGCGGTGTTTCGCATTTCTTTCCATTTAGTTTGCCAATTTTTTCCCCGTTACAATAATTAAATAGTAAAAATTTGCTTTTTACTATTTTGTGTTGCTTTTCAGAGAAATAAATCAAATAACAAAAATACAATCTTACAAACATGTTTTTAACATTCCAGCAGATAATATACAAACAAAGCACAATATAACTTAAAATAAATACATTAGTAAAATAAAAAAATATTTTTATTTGGCCATCTTTGAAGCCTCCCTTCTTGAATAGCCTATTTTAGGCCTATAACTGACTGCTGAAAGAATGTAACTCTATATGTCTACAACAACAAATGTGCATTGAATAGTGCAAAAAAATGTGGATGAACCCACAACAAATGAATAACTGTCCTAGACATAAGCCTACTTAGCCTACTTCTTCAGGAAAAGTGGCAGGTTCTTCTTTATGAAAAGTAGCTTCTCTGCTTTTTCACATGAAAGTCGGTTCCTCTTCTCATCAATGACATGAGATGCAGCACTAAACAGTCTCTCGCTGTCGGTACTTGTGCATGGAGCAGACAAGTACCTGCAGAATAGTTGAAATTTTTATTGCAGTTTTCTGAAAGTTGCTCATTTAAAAACGAACAATATCTTCAAGATAATGAAAAGGTTGAAACCCAGTATAGGCCTACTATTTTACTACACTAAAAATAGTTACTTTTCACACAATATATAATATAAAATATAGGTAGTAACACTTTACAATGTTTTCTTTTGTTAACATTATTGTATTAACCAACAATGAGCAATACATTTGTTATAATATTTATTAATATTCATTAATGTAAGATGATTAAAAATATTTGGTTGTTAGTCATGTTAGTATAAGTGCATTAACAATTTTAACAAATAGGCCTACCACTTTTTAATTCAAAAATGAAAAATGTGATACTTAATTTTAATACTGTAATAGTAAATGTTAACATTAAGATTAATAAATGCTTTTAATTTAATATGCTTTTCATTGTTAGTTAATGTTAAAAATAGAAACTACTTATAAAGTGTTACCATAATCCAAAATCTAAATAAAATCTTAAATTAATTTCCCATAGAAGTAGCCTACCTGCGTGCCATCTGCGCCAGTTTGGGAAAGCGGCCTTGATTGGTCCTCCAAAATTCGAGAGGGTTATTGGTTCTGGGGATGGGGACTTCTGAGAGATAACCATCTAACTGTTGAGCGGTTGAGCTTGTCCTCCGTCTTGCAAATGGGGTATTCTCTTGGAGGATCTCATCGAACATGTCAGACAGCTAGACTGTGCGCGGCTCATAGTACGAGCCCATTTACTCTCTGCGCTGTTTTCATCTCCTGCGCTGTGCATCACCTGACCGTCTCCATCACCTAGCGGCTTTTCCAAGTCCAACTCGGCCTGGATCATTTCTTGTGTGCGCAGCTTTTTCCCCACATCCATGTAATGATCTTTATATCGTGGATCAAGCACAGTCGCGATGCAGTACAGGGGTTCTAAATCCCCCTGACTAAATCGTGCGCTGACAGCTTCTAAGAGCGCACTTTTAGTTGTTTTCACTCCGTGGTCTGTTTCAGCCTCTTTGTTTAAAAGACGCTTTAGTGCTGTAAATAAAGGTATGACGTCTGCCACAGATGCATACAGATGAGCTTATCTCTTTTGTTATCTGCTCAAAGGGGGCGAGAAGAGAGAGAACGTTCTCGATTAACACCCAATGGTATGCGGTAAATGTTGCGGGCAGGTCATGATCTGCTATGTATGTAGCCAAGACTCGCTTTTGTGCAAAAAGGCTTACCAGCATATAATATGTACTGTTCCACCTTGTGCTCACATCTTGTTGGAAACGTTTTTGTGGCGTTCTGAACTGTTCTTGGATAGATTGTAGGCGCGCATAGGCAAGCGGTGAATGTCTAAAATGGCCAACAATTTTCCTGCCTATCGCCATCACATCTGCTATACTACGCTGACTCAACAATCCCTCTTTGACCGCCAGTTGAAATGTGTGTGTCATACACCGTATGCCTTTCAGATCACTATCTTCCATGGCTTTAGCCATATTTCTTGTGTTGTCACTGACTTCCGCATGCACTTTAGATCGGTCGATACGCCAAGTGTCAAACATGTTGCCGAACGCCTCGGATATGGCTACAGCTGTATGGGACCCTCTAAACTCTTGTGAGTGAAGCACAATCTTTTGTAGCTTGAAATCTGTGTCGATCCACTGCGCAGTTAAACTCAGCATACTGGTGGGGCTCACATTGGAGCTCCAAATATCAGTCGTGAAGCTGAGGGCTGCAATATCTTTAGCCAAGAGCTCTTGGACGTGAGTTGAAACGACGTTATACATCTCAGGTAAGCACACGTCTGAGAAATGCCATCTACTAGGCATGGTGTAACGGGGCTCAATATGGCGTGATAAATGAAACTTGAAGTGCTGTACGTTTTTGCAGATGCACCCCCTCTGGACAATTCAGCAGAACAGTGTCTGCAAACGGCCGTTTTTGCTTCTTTCTCTGACACTTTAAAGTGCTTCCACACTGGAATGCTGGCATGTTTGCTGCATAAAGCGTGTGCCTCTCTACGCGCCAGAGGTGAGATGTTTTGAGATGCTACTCTACGTTACTATTTGATCTCGTCATTAAAAACGTCATTGTTCGGCAAAATTTATTTGGCCTTTTTACTTATTTCTGTTGCCGAATATACAGTGCATCCCTACTTTTTAATAAATTGTATTAATTTTAATATGAATTAAAATGTATTGAAGTTTATTCATTTACAAACTGTTGGTTTTAAAACTCTTTGTAAACCTACCTAAAAGGCAAAAACGAAGAAGGCTGTTTCATTTTCATTAGGCTGCTTTATTTCCGTGCCACCTTGTGCAGCAGAACATTCCAAACCAGAAAACACAAAATAACGCACACAATCAAACGATGAAATGTGCGTGGAATTTAACAACATACTCCTGAATTATCAGGCCTGTGAAAATCACACACAATCTGTTTAAAGAATGTTTGGATTAGGCTATACTGTTAAAGAAAGAAGCACATTCTAAGTTAGACCATGTAACTGTGGGGAACTTTGGTCTAAAATGTCTCTTGATGTTTACAGGATTTTAACTTTTAGAAACATTAGCTTGGACAAAGTGCCAGGCTTCAGGCTCATTCGGTGTGCCCTAGAAAGTAAACCAGCGGCAGAAAACACTCGCTCATCGCTGGAAGAACCACTGGGGATGCTGCAGATTTTGTGGGCAACCATGGCCAGTCGAGGGAGGGATTCAGCACTGATTTTCCAAAATCCTAGTACGTCTTCCTGTGGACTTTTTCTCATTGAGCCTAGGTACTCCTCCATCTCACCTCTGGCGCTGTCTGCTACACTCGAGTTGCTCTCATATGAGCCGAAAATGCACGCCTTCTTGGGAGCGCTTCTGGCGGCAGTGATTGTGTCTGCAATACTGTATTTTGCCTCCTTCACCAACAATTTGCGAATCTCTGCAAGTTGATTGCTCACTGTACCATCTCTAATAATCCATTCTGTTTTGAAACGTGGATCTAATACAGCCGCCAACACAAGGTGCTTATCAGAATAGAATCTGTTAAAACGAGTAGTGACGTTATCAGTCAGTGTCTCCACAAACGCACAAATGAGTAGGGAGAGGGTCTCAGGCAGACTGCACAAAAGTTGCTTAATTTCCATAACAGCTGGAAGAATTATGCCAAGGTTTCTGAGCTCCTTCTGCAAAGCATTAGTAAGATCTGCCAGAGGCTACAACACCTGAGTCAGTCCTTGGAGCAGAAGTACATCATTCATGGTCAGCTTACTGTTCTCGGGGATGGTCAGCTTATTTTGAAAATGCGGGTCTCTTTCAAACAGCTTAAGAACAGATTCAATCATGCGCAGCTGACTACTCCATCTGGTGATGCAAGCTTGACTAGGACGCACACCTAATTTGTCAGTTTCATCGCTGTTAAGGGTGCTGTTTCTAACAGCTTTTACTAGTTTTGCTGTTCGTGCGATAACATTGCTCACATCAGCATGACTGTTTATCGCATCCTTTAGGGCAAGCTGCAATATATGTATAGGGCAGGGCTGCTCAACCCTGTTCCTGGAGATCTACCTTCCTGCACAGTTCATCTCCAACCCTCATCAAACACAACTGAACCAATTAAATAGGACCTGAACAGCACTTGATAATTAAAAGCAGGTGTGTTTGATATGGGTTGCAAGTAAAATCTGCAGGAAGGTAGATCTCCAGGAACAGGATTGAGCACCCCTGGTATAGGGCATCGCATATGAAGGTTGTTATCAGTGATATATGTGGCGGTGATGTTCTCCATGATCTGTAAAAAATTTGTCTGGAATGGAGGAGGCTGACCATCCTCTGTGTCATCTTTCTCAGGGCCCTCTTCCTCCTCACCATCCTCTTCTCCTGCACTTTTCTCAAACCCTGGGAGGTTAAAAGCCTTTATCATGTTACTGGCACTGTCGGTCATCACCCTAACTATGCGTTTTTGTAAATTCCAGTGTTGTAAAACACTTGTATACTTTTGGAAAATATTATCTGCCGTGTGGTGCCCTGTAAGGTGTTCACAGGACAGCAATACAGTGTGTCCATTGAACACTTCGTCAACAAAACTTGCCACAACAGCCAGAAAGCTCTGTTCTCTTCTGCTTGTCCATATGTCAAGTGTTATCGCGAAGCTATCTCCTAACTGCATCAGCTCCCTGAGTTTGCCTTCCATCTCACTGAGTGCATTTGGCATCAGTGTATCACACACTGTATTGTAGCACGGAGTGGTGTACCCGGGCTGGGCAACACTGACAAAATGCCGCATACCCACTCGTTCGCCTTTTGTCAGTGGTTTATAGTCTAGGTCAGGGGTTCTCAACCTTTTGCAAGCTGGGCCCCCAAAGCTGGTTCATTGCAGTTGGGGCCCCGCCACCCATAACTAAAGAAAACTTTAACTGTAGCCTATATTCTGACTAATTTATATATATATAAACTAAATACGACCTCACGTTTTATACGTTTGCAGCCTCTGCAACTTCCGTCTGTCATAAAAATTTATTTGGATGATTAAATTTTTGAGAGCCACCAAATGACGAATATGAAAAAATGAATACAACAGTTTCAGACTCAGTCAGGGTGCAAGGACCTTAAACTTTTGAGGCTTGCGCAGCTTCTCGAGGAGAAATCAAACAAATGAGTGCCATTTTCTTACGTCTATGAGCGCAGCACACACAAATAAACTAAACTGATATACTGCAGTTACATTTCAAAATGTGGTGTTTTTATATTAATGACATTTGAATACAGTTCAGCAACATACATCACACGACCTGACGACCAAGAGAGCTGACAACTGACCATCACTTAATTGGCCATCACCTCACAATTGAAAATGTGACACTAATTTCATACAGGCACAGCCTAATGAAAATCAAGGGCTTTTGAGCACTTTTTCCAGCACCTGTTTTTTTTTTTTTTTTCAAGACTGACACGCAACGTATTGAACACCTGAAATGTATTCTCAGCAACCCAAAAAAACATTGCATAGGAACTATGTATTGATTTATAAAAGAAAAAAAACAATAATAAAATATAGCAATTATTTAATAATACTTCAATAATATAATAAACCAACACTGACATGCAGTGTATTGAACACCTGAAATGCCTTCTCAGCAGTTTATAAAAATACTGCATAGGAATTATCTACCCATTTATACAAATAAAAACCATTATTATTAATAATAATATTAATATTATAATAATTAATTTATCATATATTAATAATAAAATAAACCTGCACTAAATGTTCTTGTGATTTTTTGTTTATTATTTTTTTATTGTTGATGTTCTCTCAGAGATGGAAAGAGAACAGCATATTTGTACTTTTTAAAAACTACTCTGAGTACAATTTAGTTACTTTTGAAAAAAAAATCTGATTTTCATTATGGTCCTTTTTAAGTGTAAAATATTTAAATGGTTTAATTGTTAAAATCACAAGGATACATATAGGAATTTGCACTAACAAAGTATGGTTGATTTTTCCTTTCATGACAATTAGTCTTTTTAATAGCACTGGCAAAACTACCACATGCTTTTAAGGCCATAGGGACTCTTTTTGTCCACTTTTAAACAATATTTTCAAGGTTTGAAAGAATTAAAGTATATGATGAAACAATTTAAATTTAGCCTTTTATTTACATATTTTACACTATTTTTCTGCTCATTGTTGTCTATACAATATTTTATTTTACGCTTGATCTTAAACTGAAATAATTTTACAAAAAGACAAATACACTGTCAGTTGTAAAACAAATGACTTCGTTTCACTTGAGGTATTTGAAATATGACAACAATTTATTTCTCAAAGCAGTGTTTTAACCCTTATTGTTTATTTTGATAAATGTAACAACAAATTGTTTGACCTGTAATGCCCGCACAATTTAGTGATGCTTGAAGACAGATCATGATACAGCTATTACGTATGTATAAATCACACAAATGCCTCATTCCAAAACATTTGCAGCGTAATTCTTGTCATAAACAAATAAAAAAAGTTCCACTTTTGCTAAAAGCTCTGGTAGGCTTCACTTTCACTTCATGATACAGCCAAATAAGAAGTCTGTTAGCATTGTCATCGGTCACACATCGATCTAATTCTAAATACATGATAGTTTTTGACAAAATTTAGTCAAGGAGCTAAGATAAATAATGTCTACTTTTAATAGCGAAGAGATCGTGATTGTACACAGTCTGAGCACACACACACCATGAAGAGAGGACTTACAGCTCATTTGATATAGCCTTTTTAAGAGCTCGCATATCCAGTTTTTGCGGCAGACGTACATGACTGCGCTCTCAAATAAAGCACTCGCGACATTTGCAGAAATGAATGATTGCGCAATACCTGCATTCCCGCGCAGACATTCAACCAGGCTTTGAAGAGTGACAGGTCAGAAGCTCGCCGTCCGAGAGAAGAGAGCGGAAACGTGTGTGCAGATTACTCTTGCAAATAACAGACGTGTCTATAGTGAAAACATCCGAAAAGCATTATTAAAACATTTGTTTTTAAGTTGTTTTTTTCTGCCACTGTAACACAGAAAGGCCTTTATCCCGCTCTTACGTTTCACGCAAAACTAGACAAGGTCGACTGGGATTGGTCACTTTTCATGTCAGTCAAATCACCGCTTCGGAATCCCGGAATATCTTATATTATATAATTTTTTAAATATATGATATATTTTTGATGAAATAGGGACTGTTTTAGTCTATTTTAGCAGCAAAAATTTATCTGATCTCTCCGAACAAAGATCACAAATTAGCATTTATTTTTCAGTTTCTTTTCCTCCCATCCTGTAGCCTACTCGCGAGACTGTCCAGGGGGGCACGCCCCACCGGTTGAGAACCACTGGTCTAGGTAGACCATTTTAAAAAAATGCCTCGTCTAATTCTTTTTTTCTTGCATTAGACACAGAAAACTAAGAGCGAGGATGCTGGACAGGGAAGCAATTCTTTATCTCTCTTTGACCGGTCGTAGTTTTTTTCTGTAAGGAACACATTTTATACATGATATTATTATAACTTACTGTTGCCATACATCTACATTTAATACAGTTTTTATATAATATTTTAATAAGCAACTGTGTATTTTATAGCCTATATATTTAGACAGTGTGAGTTATCTTAAACTATAGTTTAACTGACGGTTAGCCTATTTTAAACAACGGAGCTCTGAGCATAATTGGAATTACAAATTCGCTTCCACAACCACGTCTTATTAATACCTATCCTTGTTTTAATTAATGTTATACTTTAATAATTTAATTATAAAAATTGTATAATTTGTTCCTCGATTAGGACTAAACTATGAAACGAAAGAATTTACTTACAAAAGAATTCATGGCATTTAAGCCTGAACAAATGAACACATGCAAAATTCAAATTGACTAGATTCTAAAATTATTTTTTAATTTGAAGTCATAATACGTAGACTTAGCTAAAAGAGAACTATTCTAAATTCGTGCCATGACTTTGTCTGCATGTCATCAGTGCTCCGTAGTCTGTAGCCTAACGCCCCATTCACACGGGGCGTCAGCGTCAACGCTTCCCATTCACTTTGAATGGGTGACGTCAGGCGTTGCCGAACTGCATTCTGGATCCGTCGGCGCCGCTTCAGCCGCGTTGCTCGCTACAGGAGTTGGGACTTTCTCAACTTTTCAAGCGCCAACGGAAGCGTCAGCCAATCAGATCGCTGTATGCAAATACACCAGCTCCGACAGTAGCTGATTGTTGACTAATTTCATTGGCTGACGCTGCTATGACGGTCGCGTCAGCCCCAACTTCAGACACGCCCTTGGTCAAGCGTTGACGCTGAAGCCTCGTGTGAATGGGGCGTAACAGAATATAACCCCTGTCCTTTTTATCTAGCTATTAATTTATGTTATGCAAATATTGCCCACCTTTTGTTTCAGCATGTTTACTTAGCACATGGTCATGCTTTCTGGTAATGTGGCGCTTTAGATTCCAAAACGAATCTTTGCTTACTCTCACCGTCTCTCCGCATTCCCTCTCACTTTCTTCTCCCTGTTCATTTTTAACTTTTATTTTTATTTTACACGTGTTCAAGGCTGGCAACTTCCTTGAAACAATACCTGAACTCCATAACTACCTGCTTGTTGCACAGATACCAGATCTTCATCTAACGTTGGCATAAAAACCATTAAAGGTCATTCTGGGTAGAGCAAGCGGTTCTGAGCGGATGAGCGAGCGAAGCAGAATCTTCAGATGGGCGCTCTGCGCTCTTAAAGTAATATTCCCGCTTCGCTCCCCGCTCCGCTCCTCACATGCTCTGGTTGAAACGCAAGTTCCCTGGCTGAAAGGTAGTTCCAGTCAGTTTTGATCACAGTTCAAAATGAATGGGCTTCTCCCAAACGTTTACAGTTACTATAGCAACTTGCATGTGAAACCGATGAGGACTGTTAATGGCGGACGGGAAACCGCAAAATTAGAAAAATACTCATCTGACTGAGAATGTCTTATTTGTCCACCCATGATCAGACTGAAATCGCATAATAATATTAGCATGTATAAACAACACGCACATGCTCTCTATCTCTCTGTCTGCCTGCGCGTCGTGCATTAACGCACGGCAAGACGTTGATTATCCCTTACATACACATATACAGTGCTTGACCAATTTATACGTGCAGTATTCCTGAGTTTGTAGACAGTAACTGAAATCCCAACGCAACAGGACTGGTCTGCTGAAGGGCTTCTCTAGCGCACCTCTTTTTCTTCCTCCGCGCCAAGCAGACTGATTTTTTTTTTTTTACATCTGATGACGCGATGCACTAAAGTAAACATTCTAAGCACTCTGTACTCGTACGCTTCAGGGAACAGCCGATGCTCTCTGATCACGGTGTTATTGTATGTGTCAAAGGGTTTGAAAAGTGTGTTCATTTTATTATTTTATTATTCAGCGATTCTTCCGCGTACCACTAGAGGAAAACCCAGTTTGTACCACAGTTTGAGAACCACTGGTGTAAGTACATCAGAAATCTCATTGAATTTTCTCCTGTAGTTACAGTTGGTTTTTTCTCTCTGTGTTTGTCATTAGTGTAATATCAGGTTCACGTGTGCCCAGCAGTGTGTCTCTGAAGAGTGACCGGTCAAAAGGTGGCGTACCGGACTTCAGTGAGGAAACACCATCAGTTACCAAGAGGTATTTTATGTTAATGTTTATGACTTAGCATTGCGTTAACTAATTTCAAGATTTATTTTCACACTTTTTTGTTTGAAATTGTTAACCCTGAGTCAGCCTGAATGCTGTATGAACAGAATGCTGGCTTATCTGTAATTACTTTTCACACTGCTCATACTATACATGAGGTTAACAAATAATCCTTGGTATTTATTAAAGGGCACTTTTGTAAGATGTTTGGACAGAAAAAAACATTTGTAAGAATAGTGTACACAACCATATTAGTGTGGTACAGTAAAGAAGAAAAAGATCGACAGTACGAAGCGTACACAGAGTTTGACCGGATCGCAAAAGAAAGCGGTGTTTCTATGGTGGACTACATCGTCGAGTTCGAACGTCGATACAACAGGCTACGTAAGTTCAAAGTGGAGCTCCCAGATGCAGTACTAGCGTTCAAGTTACTCGATACTGCCGGTCTTACTGTTAAAGATAAGCAATTAGCGCTAACAGCTTGCACCACCATTTCTTTCACTGACATGAAATCAGCCTTGAAAAGAATTTTTTCAAATGAATCTATATCTAACTCTGAAATCTTCATGGTGGAGGCTTTAGGATCAGCTGTGATTGACACAGCCTGTACAAGAACCATGTGTGGGGAAAAATGGCTTGAAGATTACACAAGTAGGCTGACACAGAGCGAGTTCCTAAAAATAAGTGACAAACAAAGTGCAAGACCTTTTAGATTTGGTGATGGAAAAATTGTTCACTCCACAAGGAAAGTTACTATTCCAGCAAGAATAGGACACACCAAATGCAAAATAGAGACAGACGTCATCGGAAGGCGCCGAAAATGGCAGCCTCGGTGCGAAGCTCCTCAGCTGTTGCAATGTTTTTGTTTGTATTTCCTGTTTTGTGTTCATCCAACATGATCAGTTATACCAGGGATGAGCTGCTGAACATTCTGCAGTGCACACCAATTGATCACCAGCCGGTTCTTGACTTCTCCGGCGTTTTGCAGAGCGTTGTCCTCGGCGGCGCGGCGTCTCTTTGGCGCTACAAGACGCGCAGGCGGGGAAAGCGAGCCGGCGCGCTCATCAAAAACAGACTGCGCGGTTTCAGAATGCCGCTTCCTAGCATTCATCCCGCGAATCTACGCTCTCTTCCTAACAAAATGGAGGAATTACTTCTGCTCACACGCATAAATAAGGACTTTAACAACTCTGCTGCGCTGTGCTTCACAGAAACCTGGCTTAACGAAGCCATTCCGGACAGCGCACTACAACTACCGGACTTCCAGCTGTACAGAGCAGATCGCGACACGGAGGCAACGGGGAAAACGCGTGGTGGAGGGACATGCTTTTACATCAACAGGAGGTGGTGTACGGATGTAACTGTGTTAACGAAGATGTGCTGTCCTGACGTGGAAGTGCTTCTCATTAACTGCAAGCCGTTCTACTCGCCGCAGGAGTTTTCCTCGTTTATCCTGACCAGTGTTTACATCCCACCGCACGCGACCGTGAGTACTGCTCTTTCACTGCTGGCTGATCTAATCACAGAGACAGAACAAAAACACCCAGACTCTGTTTTTATCATTCTTGGGGACTTTAACCAGGCAAAACTCACACATGAGCTGCCCAAATTCAGACAGCACATTACATGCCCTACCAGAGACAATAACATTCTGGACCATTGCTACACAACAATAAAAGATGCATATCGCTCCGTGGCCAGAGCAGCTCTAGGACTCTCTGATCACTGCCTGGTTCATCTTATACCAACTTACAGGCAAAAACTTAAAACTACTAAGCCAGTATTAAGGACTGTTAAGAGATGGACCAACGACACAGAGCAGGTCTTACAAGCTTGTTTTGAATGCACTGACTGGAGTGTTTTTGAAGCTGCAGCCACTGACCTGGACGAGCTCACAGAGACTGTAACATCCTACATTAGTTTCTGTGAGGAGTTATGCATCCCTACCAGAACCTACTTATCATTTAACAACGATAAACCATGGTTCACACCAAAACTTAGACAGCTTCGTCAGGTCAAAGAGGATGCCTACAGGAGTGGGGACAGGATTCTCTACAACAAGACCAGGAACACTTTAACAAAGGAAATTGGTCTGGCTAAAAAGAACTATGCAAAAAAGCTGGAAAACCAGTTTTCTGCTAACGACCCTGCATCAGTGTGGACTGGTCTGCGAACCATCACGAATTTCAAATCATCTCCCCCCAGTATCGATGGCAGTAAACTTCTCGCTAACGACCTGAACACGTTCTACTGCAGATTCGACACCTTCGACCAGACACCCCCTACACAGCCATCAACACCTCTAGCCACCTCCAGCCAAATCCGCCCTGACCATCTTTATACACAGCCATCAACACCTACAGACATCTCCCTCTCCCCCCCTGATCTTCAGATCAGTGAGGATAATGTGCATCAGGTCTTCAGTAAGCAGAAGAGAAGGAAAGCGCCAGGCCCAGACGGTGTCTCACCAGCCTGTCTGAGAACCTGTGCTGACCAGCTGGCCCCCATTTTCTCGCAGATCTTCAATAGATCATTGGAACAGCGCATAGTTCCATCCTGCTTCAAACGCTCCACCATCATCCCAATCCAGAAGAAACAAAAGATCACTGGACTCAACGACTACAGACCTGTCGCTTTAACATCTGTGGTCATGAAGTCATTTGAAAGACTGGTTCTAGCATATCTGAAAGACATCACCGGACCTTTGCTGGACCCCCTGCAGTTTGCCTATAGAGCAAACCGGTCTGTGGATGATGCAGTCAACATGGGACTGCATTATACCCTACAACATCTGGACAAACCAGGGAACTATGCAAGGATTCTGTTTGTGGACTTCAGTTCTGCCTTTAACACCATCGTCCCATCACTGCTCGAGCACAAACTGACCCAGCTCTCTGTTCCTAGCTCTGTCTGTCAGTGGATCACCAGCTTTCTGACAGATAGACAACAGCTAGTCAGAATGGGCAAAATCATGTCTGACAGCCGCACCATCAGTACTGGTGCCCCCCAAGGATGTGTTCTCTCCCCACTGCTCTTCTCCCTGTACACCAACGACTGCACCGCAAAAGACCCCTCCGTCAAGCTCCTGAAGTTTGCGGACGACACTACTGTTATCGGCCTCATCCGGAACGGTGACGAGTCTGCATACAGACAGGAGGTGGAGCGGCTAGCTTTATGGTGCAGTTACAACAACCTGGAGCTGAACACGCTCAAAACGGTGGAGATGATAGTGGACTTCAGGAGAAACCCCCCTGCACTCCCCCCGCTCACCATCATGGACAGCACTGTGTCTGCAGTGGAGTCATTCAGGTTCCTGGGCACCACCATCTCTCAGGACCTGAAGTGGGACACTCACATAGACTCTATTGTGAAGAAAGCCCAGCAGAGACTGTACTTCCTCCGTCAGCTGAGGAAGTTCAACCTGCCACAGGAGCTGCTGGTGCAGTTCTACTCAGCTGTCATCCAGTCCATCCTCTGCACTTCAATCACCGTCTGGTTCGCCTCAGCAGCCAAATCTGACCTCCGTAGACTACAGCGAATAGTCCGGACTGCTGAACGAATAACTGGCACTACCCTTCCTACACTTCAAGAACTGTACTCTTCCACAGTGAGTAAAAGGGCTCGCAAAATCACCCTGGACGCCTCACACCCAGCACACTTCCTGTTTGAACTGTTACCGTCTGGCCGGCGCTATAGAGCACCGAGCACAAAAACTGCCAGACACAGGAAAAGTTTCTTTCCTCAGGCCATCTACCTCATGAACAGTTAATATTTCTCTATTGTGCAAGAAATGTGCAATACTTTCTCACACGCACTTGTACACAGCACCTTATAATAATATACAATGCAATACTTCTCCTTACGCATTTGTACACAGCACCTTATAACAATATATAATGCAATACTTACTCTTTTGCACACAGCACCTTATAACCTGTATATTTATAACAAATCTGTACATACATTTCAACATCCAGATCGTTGGACTGCATCTCTGTTTAATGTCTCTTGTCTTTTATAATATTTATTCTGTGTTGTCACTTGTCACTTTATGTACACTGGAAGCTTCTGTAGCCAAAGCAAATTCCTTGTGTGTGTGAAGCACACTTGGCAATAAAACTGATTCTGATTCTGATTCTGATTCTGATTCTGAAGTTGTTCCTGCTGATATACCAATGCTTTTAAGCAAAACATCACTCAAAAGAGCAAGTGCAGTTCTGGACATTGCACATGACAAAGCAACAACGTTTGAACAACCTGTTAAACTTGAACTAACATCTTCAGGACATTACTGTGTGAACTTGAGAGATGACCACATTCTAGATAAAAAGGAGACAAGTGAGACCAAAACACCAAATGAAGAAATTCTGTCTGTGACAGAAAACATGACAACTAAAGAAAAGGAGAGAGTACTGCTAAAACTATACAGACAATTTGGACATGCTTCAGCCGATAGACCAAAAAAATTACTGGCCAGCTCGGGTAATCGTGATGATGAAAGCAACACCATTCTGGAGAACATTGTAAAAAACTGTGATACATGTAGTAGATACAGTAAGCCAAAACATAAACCTGTTGTAGGTTTGCCACTGGCATCAACATATAATGAGACCGTGGCAGTGGACTTGCATGAGCTTAGGCTTGGAATATGGTATTTGCATGCTATTGACCACTTCACACGCTTCAGTGCAGGGAGTATTGTCACTACAAAGAACCCAAAAGACATAGTGAAGCACTTTATTCACTGTTGGATAAGTGTTCATGGTCCTCCATGCAGACTGTTTAGTGACAACGGAGGTGAATTTAATAATGACAAACTGAGGGATATGGCTGAAAATTTTAACATTGAAGTTAAAACAACTGCAGCCTACAGCCCATGGAGCAATGGCCTTTTAGAAAGGCATAATCAGACACTCACTGAAATTTTGCTGAAGGTGAAAAAGGACAACAACTGTGATTGGAAGACAGCCCTTGACTGGGCATTAATGGCTAAGAATGCTATGCATAATGTACACGGTTTCAGTCCTTACCAGCTAGTGTTTGGACAAAACCCGAATTTGCCTTCAGTGCTCACTGATAAGCCACCAGCTCTGGAAACAAGTACAAGTACCTGGGTTGCTAAACAAGTTGAAACACTGCATGCAATGAGAAAGGCATTTACAGAAGCCGAATGTTCAGAAAGAATCAGAAGAGCTCTTCGTAAGCAACTTAGACCTGTTCATGACAGATATGAGACAGGGGACAAAGTATATTATAAGAGAATAGACTGCAGTGAGTGGAAAGGTCCAGGTGTGGTCCTAGGTCAAGATGGTGTGGTTGTATTTGTCAGGCATGGCGGAACCTATGTACGGGTGCATCAGTCTAGACTAAGAAAGGTGGATGACCAACAAACAGAACTGGAGGAGACAGAAATAAAAACAAAAGAAACTCCCACAGTAACACCAGCAGCAGATCTTTATGACACTGAAAGTGAAGATGAGCAAACATCAAACAGTGCTGAAGATAACAGTGAATCTCCTGCATCAGATCTGCCCGGAGGGCATAATCTTGCTCAGTCACAGATGCCACAAATATGCTCATCAATGAACAGTGAAAGTCTAAGACCAAAAATAGGCCAACTAGTTAAATACAAAGAGAATGTAAGTGCGAAAACTCATAGGGGAAGAATCCTCAGCAGAGCAGGAAAGGCTACTGGAAAACACAAAAACTGGTACAATTTGCAGTACAGTGAGCCTGAGGAAATCACTGGCACAACTGGATCAGTCGATCTAGAACAGATGGACAATGTTCAGGTAATTCCATCTGAGCAATTTCAGTTAAGCACTAACTACAACGAGGATGAAATATTGATAGTACATGATGATCTTTTTATGTCTGCAAAAAATAAAGAACTCGACAGCTGGAAGAGAAATGACGTCTTTAAAGAAGTGAAAGATGAAGGGCAAAAGTGTATCTCCACAAGACGGGTGTGCAGTGTTAAAGAAACAACTGCTGGAGTTGATGCCAAGGCTAGATTAGTTGCAAGAGGATTCGAGGAAATAAACACTCAAGACCTTCCCAAAGACTCACCTACATGTGCCTCAGAGTCTCTAAAAATGATCATGGCAGTTATATGTCAAAATAAATGGCAGCTAAACTCCATGGACATTAAAGCAGCCTTTTTACAGGGCACAGAGTTAAACAGAGACATTTACATTCGCCCACCACCAGAAGTACAGAACAAAGGTATTTTGTGGAAGTTAAAAAAATGTGTTTATGGCCTAACAGATGCTTCTTTGTTCTGGTACAATAAAGTGAAAGACATCATGCAACAACTGGGAGCTACAGTGTCAAAGGTAGATCCAGCAGTATTTTTCTGGCTAGATGATTCCTGCCAGGTGATGAAGATTCTTGCATCTCACGTGGATGACTTTATTTGGGGTGGTACAGATACATTCTCCAAAACTATCATTACTGAGTTAAAAGACATCTTTCAAGTTGGGCGGGAAGAGCACGAGAGTTTCAGCTACATTGGAATGGAAATACGTTCTCTAGAGGATGAAATTCAAGTACAGCAAGGAAAGTATACCAAAAGTCTGCAACTTATTCCCGTGGATCCCACTAGAGCAACGCAGCGTGAAGCTTCATTGACAGAAGGTGAGATGGACATGCTAAAATCAAAGGTTGGACAAATATTGTGGGCTGCCAGGCAAAGCAGACCTGACATAATGTGTGACATATCCATCTTGGCATCTAACACAAAGCATGCTACTGTTCAGACCCTGCATTGTGCAAATAAACTTAGCGCAAAACTCAAATCAGAAGAGGTTAACTTAAGGATTCAGTACTTGGGGAACAACAGCTTTGTTAAGCTAGTAGTGTTCAGTGATTCTTCAATGGGAAACCTACCAGATGGTGGCACACAAGGTGGACATTTCATCATGCTCATGGGAGAAAATGGAAAGTTCTCACCAATATCCTGGCAGTCAAAACGCATCAGGAGAGTTGTATGAAGTACCTTAGCAGGAGAGGCTTTGGCACTTGCAGACGGGATTGACAATGCAGTTTTCCTTGCTACACTCTACTCAGAGATTACCACTGGTGACTGCTCATGCAACAACTTGCCCATTGTATGTATAACAGACAATCACTCTCTTCTCGATGCTCTCAAATCTACAAAATCTGTCACTGAAAAGAGACTGCGCCTAGAAATCAGCAGTATGAAATAACTTATGCACTCTGGAACAATTGAGCAGATCTTGTGGTCAGACACCAAAGAGCAACTAGCTAACTGTCTGGAAAAAAAAAGGGAGCATCTGCACTTGGCCTTCTGAAAGCTCTAAGCACAGGAGTTTGCCATCTCAACTTCTGAATGTATTTTAAAAATGTTTTGCTTTTGTTGATGTTCAATTTTTCCAACTGGGACTGTAAAGTTAACAAGCCATCTTTAAATGTTTGTTCTATATATAACTTTTTTTTTTTTTTTAAAAAAGGGGGAGTTTGTTAAGTTTTGTTTTATGAGCTGCGCATGCGTGAGAAAAATGTATGTGCACTAGCGCGGGTTTTTTGGAGGGTATAAAAAGGTTCCCTGTCAGTTTTTGCAGGAGTTCTGTGTTGGATATAATAAAGTGTAAGACAAATAAGAAGAACCGTTGCTGTGAATTGAATTTAACAGAGGGCTCCCTCCAGTTTGAAGAATGAGAGGGTAGTTTGAGCTCAAGTAGGTCTTGAGCCTTTCTTTAGTTATGACCTATGATGGATTATAGGGAGTGCTATAGAGAGATAAACTGCTGACTGCTGAAGGCATAAATAGGATCCTGTATACTAGCTTGTCTATAGACCCTTTTCACATTTCCGGGTTTCTCAGTAGCGGAAGTCATCATAGTTGGGAAAACTTAGAGAACAGTGAATGGGAGAATACAACAAATAATTTTTTTACAATCTTATTTGCTGAAATAATAAAAGAAAAACTCCACGATGGTGTTATGAAGACTTTCAGAAAAGGAAAAAAATTGTGTGAGACTGATGACGACAGCTAGAGGGGAGAATAACATCTAATTTACTGTCCTGTCCCATAGACACTGCATTAGAAATGCCTCGCACAAACGGTAATTAGTTTTTTGTAATTTGAAGGAAATATGATAACTACATACATAAATACATATGATTGTTCATACGTTTAAAAAAAAATCTGAATATTAAATTCTTTCAAGGATTTAAGACTATGATGACAGTTGAACACGTCATAACAGGCTTGTGAACAGGGTTCATTGTGCCAATTTGGTTTAATCAATTCACTTTTGTCGCATGTCTTTGGGCTGTGGGAGAAAACTGGGGAACCCGGGGGTAAACCCACGCGAGCACAGGAAGAACATGTAAACTCCACACAAAAACATCGACTAGCTTAATAAGGACTAGAACCAGGGACATTCTTGCTGTGAGGCAACAGTGCTAACCACTGAGCCACCGTGCCGCCCATCTATGAAATTAGAGAAGTAGGGGTGGAAGGGGGAGATTCTTCAAGACGAATATAACTAAGGTAAGAAACTAAGGTAAGGTAGTTATTTGTAGCGTGTTAGGATTCATCTGAATGGTTATTCGTCTGTTATCTAATGCGGAATTAGCCGTGGTCAATCATAAGCAGGTGATCCTCTCGAAATTAGTTAATAAATAAACTTCACACTGTACATTTCTAAGGGCGTACTCCCACTATGTACAGTTCCCTTTAACCGGGCCAAAGCACGCTTGTCCCCCCTTCTGTCTCCCCCGATGGCCCGCGGTCACATTGCATTCGGGCCTGAGCACGCTTACGTCATCGATGATGTGCTGTTCAGCGCTCTCGAAGATTTCTTTATATCATTATATCATTTTAGTCGTTTGATATGCAGTGACACACAGTCAAATATTCCGCCGAACAGATCAGCCACTACTGACGCTCATAAACAATCATAAAGTCCTCGCGCTATTAGAAGGTTTACTAAAGGTGCAGCTGTCGTGCAGAGAGGGGTTTGCGTCTTTAATAATCTACGACAGTGTGCGTTCATTAAACAGTAAGTATGATTAATAAATCCATATGAAACAGTCCCCAAAAGTCATGTCTCCTCTTCAGTTTCAGGCTCAGGCGCGCTTTGCACTCTCACTACAAGCCAAATGAGCCGGGCTCAGGCACACTTCTTCCAACCGGGCCAGGGCCGGCCAACTGTACCGTGCCTGAGCCCGGTTCAGCGCACTCACACTTTTAAAATTATCCGGGAAATGGGCCTGAGCACGGTTCGGATAGCATAGTGTGAGTACGCCCTAAATCTGGGTTAACATTCTTATTTGTATATTTGCGGTGTCACTGATTAAACACATGTTTGTGTCTAAAAACAGGACATACTTCAAAAAATGCGAGACACAAGCATACCAGTTGTGCACATCCATCAAGAAACCAATGGAAAAGTAGTGCATCGGAAGGGGAAACATGTAAATGACAAAAGTACAAATGGATGAAAACACCTGATCACTCCAGTTCAAACTCTTTCCCTCTTTTAATATTTCTTTTCTCTCATTGACTGCTGTTGACATGATGTATGCTTCCTGTTACTGACATGACATGAGCTTTGCTTCTCAATTTCTGATTGGCTGTCTGTTGCCACTCAGAAACCAATGCGGTGCTAATCCTCCTTTGGAGTGGTGTTTCATAACCTTCATAAAATTCATAACTCTGGTGCCACTGGCACTTAAAAATATTTATTACACCGCTCTCTGGCATACTTGATTCAGATTGGTCCAATGCAACGTTCCGAGGTATGTTATTCTGAGATAACAACTGGTTAAATATATAACACAGGCTCATCCTGTAATTACATCAAATCTTCTACTGAATTGTCAGTAGTTACGTGTTGTCTCTCTGTTTTTGTCATTAGTGTAAGATCATGTTCACACGTGTCCAGCTCTGTGTCTGTGAAGAGTGACCGGTCAAAAGGTGGCGTACCGAACTTCAGTAGGGACACACCATCAACAACTAAAAGGTATGTAATGTGTTTCATAATTTTGGATTTAATCTTCTCATTTCTAGATTGTTGTATGTGAAACAGCTTGGTTATAATTGGAACGAGCTACAATAAATGTAAGGTGAGCTATTTCTCTCTGTTACATGTCCTTGTAACAGAGAGATTTTGCAAATTTTTTTATAGGGCTGGATTAAAATGGGATGTTGCACGATTTTTTAAGACTTGTCATGTTTGTCAACTTGTTGGAAAACCCAACCAAACTATCCAACCTGCACCACTTTATCCATTTCCGATGGTTTCTGAGCCTTTTGAACATATTTTGATCAACTCTGTAGGACCTTTTCCACGTTCAAAATCTGGCTGTAAGTATCTTTTAACGATTATGTGCGCGACTACACGTTTTCCCGAGGCAATTCCTTTGCGTTCTGTAACTGCTAGAGTGATCACCAGAGCACTGGTTAAGTTTTTCACAGTCTTTGGTTTGCCAAAAATTCTTCAGAGTGATCAAGGAACAAATTTTACATCTCGAACGTTTTCTCAAGTACTTAAACTACTCGGTATAAAACATAACATCTCCACTGCGTATCATCCAGAAAGTCAAGGTGCTTTAGAGAGGTTTCATCAGACTTTAAAGTCTATGTTGCGCAAGTACTGTTTCGAGCTCTAGAGAGATTGGGAGGAAGGAATACCATGGTTGCTTTTCGCTTCACGAGTTTAGCAGGGTTTAGCCCTTTGGCTGTATTGAAAGAGAAGTGGCTCGCTGATTCAAAAAGCACCACTGTTCCTGAGTATTTTTCGCAGTTTCGTACACGTTTATACAGAGTGCGTGAATTGGCAAAGCAAAACCTTGAAAAAGTACAAGAAAAGATGAAAACTTGGTTTGATAAGAAAGTAAGAGAACGAAGTTTTAACCCTGGTGACAAAGTTTTGGTGTTATTGCCAGTGTCTGGTGGGTCCTTGCAAGCTCGTCTTAGTGGCCCTTATGAGATCAAAAGAAAACTGTCAGATCGAGATTATGTCATCGATACGCCCGATTGTTGTAAAAGTCTGAGAGTTTGTCATGTAAACATGATTAAACCCTATCATGAGAGGAAGTAAGATACTGGAAAAGTTGACAACGTTGTACACTTACCTGTTCAAGAGTCTCTATCTGTGGGTGTGTTTGCATCTGAACCAGCTGATGAAAAAGATGTAGAACCATCTAGATCAGTGGTTCTCAAACTTTTTTCACCAAGTACCACCTCAGAAAAAAATTGTCTCTTCAAGTACCACTATAATGACCAGTATTGAAATACAGTAGCGTAGTAGGCCTAATTAAGCAGCGACAGCACTGCACAGTTTAAAAAAGAGACAAATCAATTCCTTTTATTAAGAATATGTATTATTGTCAGCCACTTTACACATTATAAATAGTTTGAACATTAACTGTGCTTGCAGAGTAAAAAAAATTACTTTACCATTTAAATTAAAATGTGCTTTTAAAAGTGATTTAAAAATGACACTGTTCTTAAGAAGTAAAAAGAAAACTGATGTACATGTAAAGTATTAATGTATAGTAGCCTATTCATCAACCTGCAAATGTTTCTTGGACCTGATGAATATAGGTTATATGTCAAATACGTATATACATACATTTTTTTTATACCTTTTGAGATATATATTGCATGTACATATGACATAACTTTGATATCTAAACATTAACTTGTATTTTGATACGATTCGGAATTGCATATTTAAATTAGAAATTAGATCCGCTTACTGCTGGTCATTTACAGTAGGCCTATGTGTGTCAGAAAAGCGAGTGATTAATGCATAAATCTCATAGTCTGTTGATATTCTTGATGCTGATTGGCTGGAGGGTGCAACGCACAGGTAGTTCCAGTCAGTTTTGATTACAGTTCAAAATAAATGCGCTTCTCCCAAAAGTTTATAGTTACCATAGCAACTCGCATGTGAAACCGATGAGGATTGTTACTGGCGGACGGGAGATCCGCAAAATTAGAAAAATACTCATCTGACTGAGAATGTCTTATTTGTCCACCCATGATCGGACTGATGAAATCGCACAATAATATTAGCATGTATAAACAGCACTGACACATGCTCTCTATCTCTCTGTCTGCCTGCGCGTCGTGCATTAACGCACGGCAAGACGTTGATTATCCCTTACATACACATATACAGTGCTTGACCAATTCATACGTGCAGTATTCCTGAGTTTGCAGACAGTAACTGAAATCCCAACGCAACAGGACTGGTCTGCTGAAGGGCTTCTCTAGCGTGTGTGTATCTCCTCCGTACAACCTTCCGCCAGCGCCGCGCGCCTCTTTTTTTTTTTCTCTGCGCCAAGCAGACTGATTTTTTTTTTTTAACATCTGATGACGCGATGCACTAAAGTAAACATTCTAAGCACTCCGGTGTACTTGTACGCTTCAGGGAACGGCCAGTGCTCTCTGATCACGGTGTTATCGTACGTGTCAAAGGGTTCAAAAAGTGTGTTCATTTTATTCTTTTATTATTCAGCGATTCTTCCGCGTACCACTAGTCCCACAGTTTGAGAACCACTGATCTAGATGTACAGTTGAGGGTAGGTTGAAAAATTCTGAGATGTTTACAAATTTGACTAACCAGCTACCGCACTTGTCTCAAACTGAGAAGGCTGAAGTCATTGGGTTAGTGAGAAGTTTCCCAATGTTGTTCAATGATATTCCTGGTTTAACCTCAGTTATTGAGCATGATATTGACGTTGGTTTTACCCGGCCAATAAAACATCATCCATATTGTGTAAATCCACTTAAAAGGTCATTTTTGCAGAAAGAAGTAGAATACATGTTGGAAAATCATATTGCTGAGTTGAGTACTAGTCCATGGAGCTCACCGTATTTGCTGGTAGGAAAATCTGATGGCACATTTAGATTTTGTACGGATTATCAACGTGTAAATACCGTCACTAAAAGTGATTGCTATCCTCTGCCAAGAATAGATGATTGTGTGGATCGTGTAGGTTCTGCTATATATGTTTGAAAATCATTCTGCAAGAACTATCGTTGTTTTTCCGTTAACCGATCTAAGTCCAAAGATTCAATTTGAGTGGTCCGATGCATGCCAATGTGCATTCGAGAATGTTAAGTCTTTGTTGATTTCAGCTCCAGTGCTGGCTGCGCCAGATCATTTGAAACCATTCAGTCTTGCGGTGGATGCAAGTGATGTTGGTGCGGGAGCTGTCCTTCAACAAAGAGGTGCTGATGAAGTGGAACATCCAGTTTGTTATTTTTCAAAGAAGTTTACTTCTACTCAACGGAGGTATTCTACTATTAAAAAAGAAGCTTTAGCAATGGTTCTTGCTATCCAACATTTTGAAGTTTATCTGTCCAACTATCATCCAATTGTTGTGTATTGTGATCACAACCCACTCACTTTCTTGAACACGATGCGTAACTCTAACCAGCGACTTGTGTGCTGGAGTTTATTTTTGCAGCCCTAGGACCTTGACATTAAGCATGTGAGAGGTTGTGACAACGTGGTGGCTGATGCACTGTCCCGGGTGGAATAAGTGGGTAAGGTGCATGCAATGGTGTTCGGGAAAATGGTGTTTGAATAGGGTGTTTTGGTGATGGAAACACTTTTGGGGGAGGAAGGTGTTACATGTCCATGTATGTATTTATTTATTTATTTATTTATTTATTTATATGTTTTGTCGCCCTCTAGTGTTTTGTTGTTGTTTTTGCTCTTGATTTAGTAGATTTCACTTTAACACCTGTGGATCATTGACTGCTGGCAATATAAGGGCTCATGCTGCAGCTCTTCAATGACGGGGAAATTGAGCGGCTGTCCAGACGCGGAGTTGTGCTCCATTCAGTGTTTAGCCTTTGTTTGTGTTTTCTCCCTACACTTTGTTTATTTATGGTTAATTTGTTAACAAACCCCTAGACCGATCCATTGGTGTGTTTCCCTCCTTTGATGTTGTGACCGTGGTCGTAACACTCTCCTTCCAGAACTAAATCTATTTCTTTTAAAAAATAAAATTTTATTACCATTTACAAAGTTCATCAAGTATAGATATCAGGCATCCAATAATAAACATAATCTGCAAATACATTTGTAGTCACGAGATAACCAGATGTCCAGCTATAGTGTAAGTACATCAGAAATCTCATTGAACTTTCTCCTGTAGTTACAGTTGGTTTTTTCTCTCTGTGTTTGTCATTAGTGTAATATCAGGTTCACGCGTGTCTCTGAAGAGTGACCGGTCAAAAGGTGGCGTACCGGACTCAGTGAGGAAACACCATCAGTTACCAAGAGGTATTTTATGGTAATTTGTATGACTTAGCATTGCGTTAGCTAATTTCAAGATTTATTTTCACACTTGAAATTGTTAACCTTGAGTCAGCCTGAATGCTGTATGAACAGAATGCTGGCTTATCTGTAATTACTTTTCACACTGCTCATACTATACATGAGGTTTACAAGTAATCCTTGGTATTTATTAAAGGGCACTTTTGTAAGATGTTTGGACAGAAAAAAATATTTGTAAGAATAGTGTACACAACCATTAGAGGTGTGAACCTACAGTGGTCTCACGGTTCGGCTCAGTTACAGTTATCGTGCATTGACGATGCTTTCCATATACAATTAGAAAACTTACTTCACAGCACAACAAATCTTATATTAAAATGTATAAATATATTTATAAATTATTTATATTTCCCAGAGATGGGTTGTGGCTGGAAGGGCCTCCGCTGCATAAAAAAAATGCTGGATGTGTTGGCGGTTCATTCCACTGTGGCGACCCCGGATTAATAAAGGGATTAAGCCGACAAGAAAATGAATGAATGAATGAAATTAATTGTAATACAATTTTGTCCATTAATACAGTCAGATACATTAACTGTAACTTTAAAAACTCAAGTACGTGCACAGATCATATTCAGCAAAAAAAAAAAAAAACCCAAATATAAATATCCCGTTGATTTCTGAGCCTTGTCTAGCGAATTCTTTACACCCCTATGATTGGTCACGTGCTCAACAGAATTCTTTACACCCCTATGATGGGTCACGTGCTCAACAGAAAGGGCTGTGATTGGCTCTAAAGCTCTGGCACTGTTATAGACGTGGAGGAGAAAACTCGCTCAGACACGCTTATGTCTGCATCCAGAAGTATCGCTGTAACGGTCGAGAGGAGAGGAAATTACCTCATGCCAGCAGGTCAAAGGTCCACTGAGAGAGAGAAAGAGAAATAAATGGAGTTTACTTTCACTTTCTCCATATAGTGAAATAGGGGCTTCTGCTTTTAATTACCCGCGCTCACTTGCCTCGCCATAGTAAGCTACTGCAATATAGCGCATATGAGATAAATGATGTCAGTAATGACAGGTTATGATCTATTATTGAACCGATACCGAATTGCCCGTATCTGCATCGTGGTGCACCAAAGAAACAATTAATTTTGACACCCCTAACAACCATATTAGCGACAGTATAAACACATTTTTTCACTCAAATCAAATCAAGCTCCAAATCTCAGTGATATTGAGGTCAATTACACTGTTACAGTGCGGTTACACCTGTCCACTGATAATTTAACGACAGGCACTTAATATCATGTTTCAGTATTAGCACATAATATCATGTCCACAAGGGAGGATTTGCAAAGAGGATTTAAAAGATGGACATATTACAACCATCTGTTATCCAGCTGCACCTCAAGTAGTAGTAAGTGGTACGCTTTGTATTTTTATAGCATTTTGAACTAAATGTCATGTAAATCAATGTTTCACAGGAAAGATGATTAAAATTAGAATTTTCTTACTGATACCTTCTGTATTTGCAAATTGGCGAAAAATAATACAAAAGATATAAACTGTTTTTAAAACAGTGCATGTTTGTAATAAAGAAAAGAAAATCGCTATGTAATTCATATCCACTCGAATCAGCACAGCTGCATAGTGTACACAACTATAAATGAGGACGCTTCAATCACATAATAGTAGAGCTGGTCTGTAAATGTTACATTTTGTACATTAGCTATAATGGATCTCTCTACAGCAGCATATATTAATTTGTGTGGGCATCCTGTCACATTTGCCGCAAGTATATCAAAAACGTGTGTGTGTTTGTGTGTGTGAGTTACGGCTGTGCGATAATACGATATTTTATCGTGGGCGATCAAAATTACTGCACGATACACTTTTTTTTGTATCGCCACACAGTATATAGTGCAGTGCTTCCGCTACATGCATTCTTCCATGATGGGGCGCCACACCAAGTTTCATCCCGCCACGGCTACATTACTGCTTCTCATTCAAAACATTCAGTCATCTGTCGCATTAATGCCGCTCTGTAGGTCTATTAGAGACGTTCGTAAATATTCCTAGCAAATCTTATAAATGTTGGAGACATATGCGTTATATAAACGCACTAAATCACACTTCAGCAGCGTTTATTTTAGGGCGCGCAAGAAGTTGTGTGCACGAAAAGAGACAATCGGCACGCAAGCAAAGAGACCCGCATGCTCATATTACATTGATGCAATCTCGCCCGGTAATACTGCGCTCTCGACATTTGTCACAAAAATAACGCCATAGATAGTTGCTAGATCTGTGTGCAACAGAGCTATTTAATTAGTTTGTCATGGGGGCCAGTTCATGAAGAGCATCCCAAATGAGGGGCCAGAGATGACTTGCAATATAAGTGATGATGACACAACAGCAATATAATAGCCCATATGCTGTTTTTTCCTCCTTAAGACACCCACGTTGTCTTTTTCAACATTAAAATGTTAACATGTTGTATTTTGAAACTACATAACATCACTGCATTGTACGATGTGGCTTTTTTTCCCAACATATTCAAATGTTGTATTTCAAAGCAACAACAAA
>CAIGQQ010032715.1:0-12982 GCA_903798035.1 Danio albolineatus | reverse complement strand
GCCAAACTAGCTTATATTAAATCATCAGCTAAGTGTGAACTCTTGAAGTGAAGTTTGTTTACAAGCTAATTTCGAGAGGATCACGTGCTTATGATTTACCACGGCTGGTTGCACATTATCTAATCACGATCTCCAATCATATGATTCCCCTTCTACTATAAATAACCACAGTTCCAGTCCATAGTTATCTTCGTATGGAAGAAACCCTCCTTTCCTCCCCCTTCTCCTCCTTTTCTTAGATCGGGCGGCACGGCGGCTCAGTGGCTAGCACTGTCGCCCCACAGCAAGAACACCGCCAGTCCTGGTCCTCGCCAGGCTGGTAGGTGTTTCTGTGCGGAGTTTGTATATTCTCCCCGTGTCCGCGTGGGTTTACCCCGGGGCCTCCGGTTTCCTCCCACCATCCAAAGATATACACAATCCATTACAGATTAAACATTCAGGCTCAGGTCTAACTCCCTTCCTCCTCTGACGGTTCCCTTAGCCGCTGCAGAGGGGGAGTTTGAGAGCTACCTAAGCTCAAGCTCCCCTCTCGCTCTACGAACGGGAGGGAGCCCTGGGCTCGAGGATCCCTTGAGCTCAGGGCTCTCTCCCGGGACAGCATGCCAAACTAGCTTATATTAAATCATCAGCTAAGTGTGAACTCTTGAAAGTGAGATTAGAATATTTGTTACAACTTTCTGTAATTTATATAAGTATAAGATTAAAACGTTTTTAAAACAACAAAGACCCTAAAATTGTATGTAATTCTTAACTGCTATAATCACCACCGCCGCATGGTGTCAGTAATTGCACATATGTGTGTGTGTGTGTGTGTAGGTGTGTGTGTGCGTGTGTGTCTGTGTGTGTGTGTGTATTGCAAATGGCATTTGTGTGAGACTCATCATTTCAGAAAGGCTTGAATAAACCCCACCACAAATACATGAAATAAACTTACTTGGTATTTTGGACCAATGAGCTGTATTTCAGTTTCATTCGACTCTGTCACTCACAGTGCTGTTTATCTGACTTAATGGATCATGAGAAGCAGACACTCGCGTTGGAACAGTGTGCCGGGAGAAGCAGCTCATTTGGATTTAAAGCCACAGGCTACAAAAACAGCCACAATGTATTCAGACAGCAAAATGGACAGATTCTGGAGGCTATAATAAATTATCTGAGGGGTATTTTAAGCTGAAACTTTAGACACATTCTGGAGACTTATCTTACATCTTGTAAAAGGAGTATAATAGGTGCCCAACACAACGACAATTTGATATTTAAAGAAATAGTTCAGATAAAAAGATAAAACAATTATCTCATGATTTATTTACCTTAAGCAATACTAAGTGTCTTTTTTACTGTCAAACACAATCTTTATTTACAATAAATAATATTCTCTTCATAATTGCAGATTATTTGTTCTAAAACTATCTGCCTTGAAGCAGGCCATGTCTCCTGATTGTTGTTGGTGTAAATTGAGCTTAAAATCTTAAAATATGTGGCAACCTTATTTACATCTGTAGTGTTACCATCATTCAGTTTGATAGATGAAATTGTGATGTAAGAAAAAACAAAGTGACAAAGTGTGACAAAACCACAAATACTGTATAGAAAAACTGTGAGACTGAAAAAAAATTAGTTGTTTATTTATTTATTTATTTATTCATTCATTCATTCATTCATTCATTCATTCATTCATTCATTCATTCATTCATTCATATTCTTTTTGGCTTAGTCCCTTTATTAATCTGGGGTCACCACAGCGGAATGAACCGCCAACTTATCCAGCATATGTTTTACGCAGCGGATGCCCTTCCAGCCACAACCCATCTCTGGGAAACACCCATACACTCATTCACACACATACACTACGAACAATTTAGCCTACCCATTTCACCTATACCACATGTCTTTGGACTTGTGGGGGAAACCGGAGCACCCGGAGGAAACCTGCGCAACCACGGGGAGAACATGCAAACTCCACACAGAAATGCCAACCGACCCAGCCGAGGCTCGAACCAGTGACCTTCTTGCTGTGAGGCGAATGTGCTACTCACTATGCCACCGTGGCGCCCTATTTATTTATTTATTACATTTTTGGGGGGGGGGATTTTAGATTATAGGTTTTGTCACATCATAAAAATATGTCAAATATATGATCAAATATTTAATAGCACTTTGCTGCACCACATGCTCCACAGGGGGCCTGTTTGATGATGTCACAGACTGTCAAATATTGAATAAATCAGGTTTTTTATTTATTTCAGAATGTTCCCGTTAGACTAAATGACCTCTAACAAACTGCACAATTGGAACAAAAGCCTCCTGCTGATTTAAAAAAAACAATAAAACATAGTTCTTTTTAATGGGTCATGAGCTGCCTTTATGTTTTATTTTGTACTTTCTTCTATTGTCCAATCGTAATGTTATCATTTTTTTGCATAAGAAACATTAGAATATAAATAATGAGATATAATCTGTGCTGCTTTAAATCCCTCATCTGACCACACTGTTTGAAACACCCAATGGTATGAATGGCTTACAGTTTGGAACGAATTTTATTCACACTGATGTAGACTTCTGTATGCATATTTAATAGCTTACATACTTTACAGACGGATGCTGCTATAATTGAGGTTAAAAAACATTAAGGATGCACCGATATGGAAATTGTGGCCGATATCTTTGACTGATAACTCCTTAAATTTAGGGGCCGACATATAGGTCAATAAAAATAAATATACAGTTTTCTGTGTATGATATCAAAAACAAAAGTAAAACATATACAGTGAAGAGCAGATCTCTGAACTTTAGTTAACTATTCATTTCTGCGGCCAACTTTTATATAAATAAAATCAATTACCTGACAATGAAATAATGCATAAATAATGCACCAGTAAGTGAAACTTCAGTAATACATTATTTACTTAGCTTAAAGATATTGACCTATTTTTGTTTTTGGACAGGTAACTAATAAAAAAATGGGCATTTGTCCTCCGATATTGAAATGGCCGCTGATTTATCATGCATAGCAAACATGGTCACACTTTATTTTGATGGTCCAGTGGCGCAGAAGGGTAGTGCTGTCGCCTCACAGCAAGAAGGTCGCTGGTTCGAGCCTCGGCTGGGTCAGTTGTTTTGTCTGTGTGGAGTTTGCATGTTCTCCCCGTGATTGTGTGGGTTTCCGGTTTCCCCCACAAGTACAAAGACATGCGGTACAGGTGAATTGGGTTAGCTTAATTGTCCGTAGTGTATGTGTGTGAATGAGAATGTGTGGATGTTTCCCAGTGATGGGTTGCGGCTGGAAGGGCATCCGCTGCGTAGAACAAATGCTGGATGGTTTGGCGGTTCATTCTGCTGTGGCGACCCTGGATTAATAAAGGGACTAAGCCGACAAGAAAATTAATGAATGAATGATAATAATGATAATAACAATAATGAAACGTGTCGATCTTGGTGTTTTCTTTTAAATACAACAAATTTTGAATTAAATGACCAAAAACAGTTAGGAAAGTATTCGAATGCTTTCATTATAGATTTGTGCATTTTTAAAGTGACACCTCTGTTAATGTCATCAAACGAAAAATCTAAATGAGAGCTTCATTGGCTGCTCTTTAATTAGAATGTTTAAATTGTACATAGTTATTAATTAACAGCTATTATTTTAATAGGCTGACCTTTAATTTGGAGATTTTTATTTTTATTTTTATTTTTTGGGTGGGTATTCCTTATTTTTACATCCCAATGTTGACAGGTATGCTATTACATAATAAAACTGCTTATTCCGCAACCTGCCATTTCAGCAGATTGGCTTCCATATAGGCTGTTTTTAGCTGTTTTAAACGTACAGGATGTTTTTTGGTCACACTTTATTTTGATGGTCCATTTGTTGATTTTAAGTTACATTGCAACTAATTCTCAGTAAATTATAAGTAGACTGTTAGGTTGGGGTTAGGGGTAGGATTAGTGTAAATTGACTTGCAAAGTTTCTTATAGTCAGTTAAATGTCTGTTGAATGTCAGTATCAACAGATAATAAGTAGACAGTCAACTAATACTCAAATGGACCATTGAAATAAAGTGTTACCTGCTTTTTAAGTACAATGACCTCTTATACTGTGTCAAAATCAAGGGAACATTGATTTCTCAGTTCATGACTGATACTGATGCACATCATGCCATTTTTGATCATGCCAAGAAAAATGCATTTTTTACTTCGACATTCATACCAAAGATGTTTTACCAGACATTTATACCACATGACAGTTTTGCAGTTTGAAATATAATCACACTTTTTAGATGTTTTATTCTTCCAAACGTTATTTGAAACTTTATTACTTGAACTGAATAAGTTTTCTTGCTATATGAAATAACTTTTGTGAATTTTATTGGATGCAGACTCAAAAACGGGTGATGCAACAATATTATTTTTTACAGAATTTCTTTCCGAGTGTGATCACAATAGATATAGGAGCTGAAAACCATTTTTAAAGTGCTCAAAGTTAGATTTGCCAATATATAGAGTAAACATTGTTTTTTTTTATCTGATGGTCTGGCAAATTAAATTACAGCAAGGGCAAAAATCATACATTTGTTTAAAAAAAATGAAAGAGGCAAATGAATCATCTATTCATAAACATTTTCCCTCCCTACAGCATGCTTTGTCCCACATCTTGAGAATCAGAGAGCTTATTTTGAAGAATGCATTATTCAATTCACAGCAACTTTGATAACGAGGAGATTCCACCCACAATGCCGGCGCTCTCATTTCCTGCGAGTCGGTCGCGCTCGCATCATATTCTGTGATGATGTAATCGTGGAGTATCTGCTCTGTTGTATCAACGATTCCACTTTATTCAGAGATTCAGTTCAATTCAGTCTTTGAAGAGAGAGAAAGGAAAAAAAAGACATACACCTATTAGAGCAGACAGCCCAGCAATGCCTTCTGATTTCAGTAACTCAGAGGAATGCTGATATTTGATTTTGTCGGGAGAGACAAGAGAAAGAGCAAGAGAGTGAGAAATGATGTCTGGAGAAGAGCAAAACAGATAGAGAGGGGAAAAAAATCAAATCACCTCTTGAAAATGTTCCAATAATCACTGGAGCGCTCCAGCAACTGAGTTGGCCAAAAATAGATTGAATTGAAAGTTCTCTGGGTATTTTATGACGAGAGTGGTTTGCAACAAGGGTCGTCTGGAGAACTTTTCTTCCGATTCTTTTGTGTTTGTTTTGGCAGGTTCTACAAATCTTCAATATTTGCTTCTCAGATTCGAACGTAGACTGAAATACTTGGCATGATAAAAGATGACAGGCTTGCTTCGCATCCTGATGAATCTGTTAGTAGTGGTGGATGAAGTACAAAACAATGTACTCAAGTATAAGTAATGCCCTAATAAAGTATTACTCCTGTAAAAGTAGATAGTCCTCCTTCACAAGTGTATGATGTTATGTTGTACAATATTCAACCCTTTGCAAAACAACGTTAAGCATTTGGATAATGTTATGCATAGATTTGTTTCCTCCAGATTGGACTACTATATTGAATTTAATCAGTCTTCATTATATAATCTTGGTTCAAAATGCAGCAGTAAGGTTGCTGAAAAGCTCCAGGAAGAGAGAAAGTATCTTTCCAGTCTTAATATCTCTTCACTGGTTACCGGTTCAGGACAGAGTTTATTTTAAGGTTTTATTATTTGTATATAAGGCGTTAAATGGTGTAGTTCTGTCTTATCTTGCTTAGTTTCCGAGCTACTAATAATCATCTCAAACTCTTTTGCATCTTCCACACCTGAAGCTGAGTAGGGAGAGTGCTGTTTGGGTAGCTGGTTCTACTTCAGGACAGTAGATATGCCCCTTCCATTTCAGTCTTTAAATCTCAGTTGTAGGCTTTTTTGTATTTCAATGCATTTGATTAGTTAGCATATTGTTGCATGAATGATTTCAATCGTTTCTTTTATTATTAGTTGTTATTAAGTTAAGCTTCTTAATTTAAATTTCTTAATTTGCCTTGTACTGCACTTTGGTACACACCAGTGTTTTTAAATGTGTTTTATAAATAAATTGACTTCAGTCAAAAATACACAAGTAGTTATTTTTTTAGAGAGCCCCTATTATGGGTTTATGAAAATGACCTTTCATGCTGTGTATTACTGAGAGAAGTCTAAGTGAAGTGAAATATCCAGCTAAGGCTTAAATCTGAAAGTGCACAGTGTTTAAAACTATTGATTCATTTTTAAAAAGTCGACTCATAGTGTTTCAAATGAATCTTGAAATTTGAAATTTAGTAATTTCAGCATGATGTGGATACAAAAACGTAAGCCCGCTGATTGGTCGTGTGTGCAAACCTGGGAAAATTAAAAACCCCAGCCCCACCGACAAACACAGTAGCAAGAAAAAGAAAAAGGAGAAGAAGAAAACTAGCAGACGCCGGTTAAATCATGTCGCGAAGACGCTGTGCTCAGCTGGATATTACTGGAATTGAGGATGAACCAAAGCTGATACTGTGAATAGTCAGTGGTTGAAGTTTATTTCTGCAGAAATACCTCAGCATTATAGCTCCAGCCTTGTGCTTCAGCAATCTACACGCTTACAATGGGGGATTCATCGGCCGTTTTTTAAAGGAAGGATCAGAAAATACTATTGATGTATGGGACTTTGCAGAGCTTGACAGGAACTTTACAGAACACAGTTAATTACTTAAATTGTAAGTAAGTGTGATTAAAATGGTTGCCTCCTTATTTTCTTTAGCTTAGCAAATTATGTATGTAGTTGTGCTTTGTTACTTGTAACTGCTTGTAGTGTATCTGGTTAAGTGTTTTTATTCTCTTATCACGTCTAAAGCCACGTTGAAAACGTGATGCATGCCCGTTTGTTTATGGATTTAAATGTGTTTTTGAGCTTGTGTTCCTCTGCTGTTTGTCGTTGCTATGGCCACCGTCAGCTGTTCCTGCACATGTGTGGCGGTCAGGTTTCAAAACAGTTCAGTTTTTGCCATTGTGTGGATTAATACTGAATGTGTGTTACTGTTTTTACTTACGGTTAATAATAGTGCAATATGCTGGTGTTTAACTGCAATGCTTTAATAAACTCCTGCATTGGGCTCACGCAAATACCTGCCAACATTTGTCCCTGAAAATCCAGGAGACTAGAGGGGTTAGGTTTGGGGTAGAGGTGTCTGAATAACGCTGTTGAGAACTGGGTACTGTGTACTGTGGTGGTAGTAACTACTGTGAAGTGTGTTTTGGACCGCTGCTGCGATTGGATCCTACACCAATGTTGGCAACCTAGGGGTTTCACAGACCATACCAAAATGCTGAAGACCAGGGTGGATGGTTGAAAATCGCTGAACGATTCATATGGGAGTCGCTGGGATAATTAGGTAAAAATAAATGCATATTATAAGACAATGAAAGTGTTTTTTGACCTTGCATGCATATCAGCCTATTGTTAAAGACACCCAAAACCAAAATATGACTTTTTTTAATGCAAAATAGGGGCTCTTTAATATACTTCATTATTGAATGAAAATAAGTACTTATTGATTAATCAGCATTTATTATGCAAAATAGTATCTTTTTATTAGCAGGACTTACTTCGTCATTTAAAATATCGTATATAATTCATTCATTCATTCGTCCATTTTCCTTCGGCTTAGTCCTTGATTTGTCAGGGGTCGCCACAGTGTAATAAACCACCAACAATTCCAGCATATGTTTTACGCAATAGAGAAGCAACCCAGACACCCATATGCTCTCACATTCACACACGCACTACGGCCAATTTTAGTTCATCCAATTTACTTATGGCACATGTCTTCGGACTGTGGGGAAAACCAGAGCATCCTAAGGACATACACAGAGATGCCTCCTCGAACCAGCAAACTTCAGGCTGTCCATATATATTTTACTTCATCCATAAACATTGTTTTCATTTACAATATTAATTCATATAATTTGGAAAAATGAATTATATAGAATAAAATAACATACAAAAAAAGTAAAAGAAAATTACACACAATTTATTTATTTTTTTTACAAAATGTTATAAGGGATAGTGAACCAAAAAAATATAATTCCTCACCATTTACTTACACTGTGGTTCTAAACTCTTATGAATTTATTTCTTCTGTTCAACACAAAACTATATATTCTAAAAAATGTTAAAAAAAAACCCACTGATATCCAGAAGAAGAAAAAAATTACTATGAAACCCATTAGCTGTTTTTTTTTCTTCAAATTTGTGGAAGACAGAAGCAGAAGAAAGAAACTTAAACAGGTTTGGAGTGTGAGTAAATAATGACAGATTATTTATTTTTGGGTGAACTATACCTTTAGTTTAGTGCAAAATGTTCCACCACAGCCTCTGCTACAGGAGAAAATCAAGGATTTCGTGCTCTTCTGTAAGTTATGGCTCAGCCTGGGGCAAGCAGACTTTCAGCTATGCTCATAAATGTTAATAAAGAAACTGCCTGTATCTTTTTTATTTATACGTCGAATACAGATCTGCAAACCAAAGCAGTCCAGCCTGGATGTGCTTTTATGTTCAGTAGCTCTGCGCTGATGCCATCTGTGTAGGTGAAAATGCCATTCATCATCATTTGTGTTGGAGCTCATGCATGTTCGCTCAGATGAACCTTTTCACGCTGTAGATCAAACCTGAGCTGGATACATATATAGACATACAGGTAATTTTACATGTCAATAATTCTGCCGGCCGCCACATCAAGGCGAGAAGATGCTGTAATCCATCATGTGCTACAGATCAACACCTTCAAATGTCACTCACGCTTTCGCTAGATCACAGAGACTGCATACTACTAATGGCTGGAATACTCATGCATTCTGAGTGGACGCTTCTTTTTATTGAGTGTAATTGTGTCTATCTGTAGTGTAGATGGGGATTAAAGTGAACATATCACAAGGAATCAATTTGTGCTTGATCTTTTTAGATAAAAGGGATTGAAGTGCTGTGAATCATACTGTACCTCAAACCTCCCCATACAAGAAAGAGAATTTTGCTTCAGTCTTTTTAGTAAAAAGTTTTATTTGTGAAGTTTTTTTGTTTGTTTATTTACTAATTTATCTATTTCATTTTATAATGGGCTGTAGATCTCTTACATACAGAATATTTCTGACTCTTACTGGGTTCATACGGTCATGAAAACCCTGGAAAAGTCATGGAATTTTGACATGGCATTTTCCAGGCCTGGAAACATTTTAGTAAAACTAAATAGATTGTTACATGTTTTATAATATGCTGTAATAACTTTGTCGTACAAAAAAACCCTGCTTTTAACAATACACTTAAGTGTTTCATTCTGAACTTAACATTTAAATCACATTTTATGTTAACTATCTTGTGAGTAGTTTAGTTTAACATACATTTTTATTCATGTGCACATTGTTGGCAACAAACTATTCAATTGATATGATCAAAATATCAAATACTTAATTAGAATCATAACTTTAGCATAACAACTAAACCATAATAACAGTTATTATTATTATTATTATTATTTATTATTATTATTATTATTATTATTATTATTATTATTGTATTTTCATTCTATTTGTTGCATTTGATTGGTTTCACATTTCATGGACTTTTCTTTTTTTAGTATTTTCCTAATACTTTTAAGCTGCTACACTTTTGGGCACTTGCAAACTTCCACTTGGGGGAATCTCTGCTGCCATTTTAAAGCATGTTGCACTTAAGTTACTTAAGTTATTAAGTGCACTGGAGAACTTTAGATTTGCATACTCTTGACTACTCATTTTTACTAGATGGAGATGTCTGCTTCATGCACTCTTAGATTTCCCACAATGCAATACAGCTGTGTTGTCACAACAGAAGCATGCATTCACATTGCATAGTAATTTACAAGTGCTTGAGTGCTTAATGGCCATTCACACCAAACATGATAACTATAAATATGATAAACATGATAAATGAGTTCAGACTACAACTGCGATGATTATGATGTAGACAAGTGATAGCATTGGGATCACTTTCAGAACAGTATGTTTTCCAGATAAGAAATAAATCATTTAAATGTCTTGAAAAGCTATTGGTTGCACCTTAGGAGGAAATGATGCATATAAATATACAAATAAAAGTACCATGGGTTCAAAAATAGTTTTGCCATCTTTTTGCTGCCTAGTTTGAAAATGTTGAGGATTTATTTTTTATTTCACTACACTTACTGCGATTGTTAAAGGCTTACTTTAAGTTACTGAGTTGAAGTTGCTGAGACATTTATTTCAGTATGTTGATGTACTTCCTACTCAAATATTGAGTAGGGTCGTGGCTTTCTCTTTATGCATCATTCCCTCCTGGCAATCGAATGGTAAGAGGAGTGTGGTTAAGAATATTTTGTCTAAAGCGTCAGACTGACATAAACAGAGAAGGACCATCACTCCAAACATGGAAGCAAATGGTCAGACTTTTACTGAAGACTACAAAAACAAACATTTTAGTGGATTAATTGTTCACCTAAAGAACAACAATGTGCGCTGGCAAAAAACATTGTTTGATTACATTACACAAGCTGGACTCACTGGTCAAAAGTGCAAGAAACAGCACATTAAGGACATACAGGGTAATACAAAAAGAAAAGCATAAACAAAAAATAAATAATTGGTATTGCTTGCTGGTGTGGACACAGATATATTCATATTTATATTTAAATTTACATTTATATTTGTATATATACCTATCATCCATTCAACATTCATTAAACCTGTTTCAAATGTTTTGTCAGTAGTGGGCACTTGTGCAACGTAATCAGTTGTGTATAACCAAGTTTATCAGTCAAGCAAGTCAAGTCAAGCAGCCTCAGTATTTCCTTTGATTCCTGTTTCTTTGGTTCTTTTCCCACCATTGTTTAGTTGCCATGGTCACTCATTAACTAGCTCACACCCGATTGTCTTTAGTTAATCTTTCATGTGGATCTAAGCTCTCCGGTTTTCCTTTGTCAGGTATTGTCGGGTTTTACACAGTGCTACATTTGGTTCTCCTGTCATGGATTACAAGATCTTGTTTTTATAAAATATTTGTTATTTGATGATCTTCTACTTTCTGGACATTCATCTTTGGAGTGTAACATGACACTGCTATTAATATTTGTATTTTATTTTTAGATCAAAATAATACTAACAATAGGTCTAAAAATCAACATTTGATAATATATAAGTATGCTGCTTTCAAACACTCCAACACCTACGTGCTGCATAGGGAAAATACAATTATATGTGGGACCCCCGCAACATAGAAATATCTTGAAATAAATTTAACATTTTAAAATAAATATTGAAAATTTCCTTAATTCTACTTATGTTTAATATTTGGACATCTCTGAAGGCAAAAAAGGCTAACACACATTGTGAAGCAGAATTAGGCCATCTGGTTTTCTGTTGACCACCATTTATTATTATTTTGTTTTATTCCAAAACTATTAGCTTATTTTAATATGTTTTGAATCTGAAAAGCCTCTCGTTTCTCCTCACCAATGTTCATAATTTCATTTAATTAATGTATGCATACTGTAAATAAAACTTTATTTATTAAAAAACTTTATTTTTACTGCATAAAAAATATCTGTTTATTTTCTGTTTCTTTTTTAAAAATTGTGTTCAAAAGGGAAGCACGTAACACAAACATAGGGCTAACAGAGTAGCAGGAAGAAGCAGTGAAAAAAATAAAATAAATAAATAAAAATACTAATATGCTTATCTGCGGGTGATAGTGGGACAAAACTTACATTTTGGGATAAAAATAAAATATATTTTTTGAAAAAGGACAGAATCTTGAAGTCATACCAGTGCTGATACATCTGTACCAGCTCTACTACTTGGTGCCAGTCTGACGTCAATTTCAGTTCATTCTTTGATTTCATTTAAGGTATACCTTTAGTAGCCTTTAGTAATAGTGTTAATATAATATCTGGCCATTATTCTATACATTAATTACTAAACAGTTCTTCTTAACATTAGACATAATATTTTTGCTTAATTTATTATTGTTTATTATTGATTTTTTATTATTCCCATTATATTAATAATAATTTCTTAAGGTTTGAAATGACTGCTTACTAAATATATAATAACACTAATAATCAGTGTGATTCCTAAATAAGTCACCTTGTCCGCAGCACTCTCGTCATGGTCAGCAGTAGAGTTCAGATTGATGTTTTTTGTCTTGTAGGTAAAGCTCAAGCCATTATAGTGATTGTGACCAATTCCCTGTTGAAAGCTTGGCATCGGATAACCTAATTATGTACATAACCATGTCTTTGTAACGGGGTTGGTATTGCAGAGGCGTCCCGGCGCTGAATTAATCATCATCTAATATAAGCGCTCGCTTTCTTATCCATCTGTCTGGACTTACAGAGGGGCTTGAGGAAGATCTGCAGCCCACCCCGACGCGTTAAGCTTTTTTTCCCGCTGACATGATTCACAGTCGCAGGTCCATATCCAGCATATTGCATTGGCTTGATGAGGCCATGTATATGGATCTCTGTTTATGCAGTTGCAGGATAATAGAGGAACATTGAACAATGGCTCCAGTGTGCCGCTTCAGCAGAACTTGGTCCCCATCAGTCTGCTAACAAGGGTGATGCCTCAGTCTACAATATTAGCAGGGAAACTAACAGCTCAGCACTGTAAAAATCCATTTATTCTGTCAAAGCTGTGGGTTACTTTCAAACGCAGGGCGCTGCGACACTTGTATGAGAGATGTATGTTTGAATCTGGCCTGCGACTTATCTTGGTTCTGTTTCTATCTGTTTGTGCTTTTTTTTGTATTTGACCTTTCTGCTTTCCTGATAATTAAATGGTTATGTGTCTTTACTTAGTGATTGGCTAAAGGATAAAAAACACCAAACAATTTTGGATAAAATTATGATTGCAATATACACAAAAAGCTTCCAACTTGCTATGCTTGACTGTGAGTTGCACAATTTTATTATTATTATTATTATTATTATTATTATTATTATTATTATTATT
>CAIGQQ010032704.1:0-11732 GCA_903798035.1 Danio albolineatus | reverse complement strand
ATAATATAATATAATATAATATAATATAATATAATATAATATAATATAATATAATATAATATAATATTATATTATATAATATAATATAATATAGGGTGTCACAGTGGCGCAGTGAGTAGTATGATTACCTCACAGCAAGAAGGTTCGAGTGTCGCCTGGGTCAGTTGGCATTTCTGTGTGGAGTTTGTATGTTCTCCTGTTTGCGTGGGTTTCCTCCAGGTGCTCCGGTTTCCCCCAGAAGTCCAAAGACATGTGGTATAAATGATTTGGGTAAGCTAAAGTTTCTGTAGTGTGTGAGTGTGAATGAGTGTAGATGGATGTTTTCAGTACCGAGTTGCAACTGGAAGGGCATTCAATGTGTAAAACATATGCAATTCATAATATAATATAATATGATATGATATGATATGATATGATATGATATGATATGATATGATATGATATGATATGATATGATATGATATGATATGATATGACTTATTTTAAAATTCGTTTTGCTTTTTCCTAAAAAAAAGTTTTATGTCTGTATTTTTTTTTCTTAAAGGATGTCTGGATTTTAATTGAATCAAGACTCAAGACAACTAATTATTTTCATAGTGACTCACTAGTTTCTTTGTGTGGGTGTAAAATAGCATTGGTTTGTGACCTATATTCATTTATTTTAAGCTTTTATGTCAAAAACGGCCTTGTATTATCTTGAGCACTAAATGAGTTTTACTCTAATTAATGTAAGAGGCAGATGGAAAAGTGATCCGGTTTTAGCTGGGTTCTGCATTCAAAATCTATAATGGCGGATTTGTTTGTCAAAATGGATAATCAATACGGCTTCCATCTGGGGGGTTAATAATGAATGACTTGCATTAACTTTGTCCTTTTTTGTTCAAGGTTTTCAAAGTACTTCAAAGACTGACTAATTTCCTGTCCCCATTGATGTACAGCACAAAGACCTGCTGCAGGCACCGCACTCCAAATTTCACAGAAATCTAAAGCTAAGACCCTGCTTTTACAGAGAGGACCATTGAGCACATGAAAAGAGTAAATGTATTTAGATCCAAATCATTCACTGACATACTAAATCTGCTCTGGTTTGCTCTTCACACGTATCAATGACGCGTGAACATACTGCACATTTAAATGACTTGAATGCATTCGTTGTCTCTCGTTTTAAATCCACCCAGACGTTTGACACATTAATTCAAACTCATGCCTGAAGAAATCAAATGAATAATTAAGTAAACGTTGACATTTTTTAAACGGCTATTTGCCATAGGTTAAAATCCCAATTATATTAATTTTGTTTTTACAGCCTCTCGTTTCCACTTCAGATAAAGCCTTCAGAATGACTCTTTCAGGAGATTATCTTAAAGGAACACTCTACTTTTGTTTTTGAAAACAACTCATTTTACAGTTCACCTCTTTAAACAGCTGAATTTTAACTTTTTATAATTAGTTCAGCTGATCTTCAGGTCTGGCGGTGCAATTTTAGCTAAGCTTAGCATAGATCATTTAATCAAATTAGACCATTAGCATCTTGCTCAAAAATGAGTTAAATAATTTTAGCTTCGTGTAATTTGTTCAGAAAATCTCAGGGTCTGGCACAGCAATTGTAGCGGACAGTAGCTTAGCAAAGACCATTTAATCGAATTAGCATCTTGCTCAAAAAAGACCAAAGAGTTTAGATAATTTTCCTATTTATAGTATAACTTGACTCTTCTGTAGTGTACAAAGACAGACAAACATAAAAAGTTGATATTTTATAGGTTGATATGGATAGGACCTATAATCTAATTCCGGCGTAATAATCAAGGAACTTTGCTGCCATACCATGCCATACAATAGTTGCCAAATGACCAGGCTTGCAGTTACAAACAAATGAATCTTTACAGACCCCTCCCCCACAAAAGCACATGGCTATTAAAACTGACGATTGCATATTTTTACTAGAACGCTTCGATGTGGTGGCTTTACTGAGCATTGCACTTTTCCCCATTCATACTAATGCCAGTGAACCATCTTTGCCTTAAAATTGGCTAACGAGTGTCTAATAATTGCACTTCTGCCTGGCTAGGACTTAAGGATGTTTGGGAGAAGGATATTGGTCAAACTATTGAAGAGAACGACTGGGACGTTGTATGTGACAATCTATACCCACAATGTACCTCTCTTGGATCCATGAGCTTAATTTAAATTGTTTTTAATTTTATTTTTAATAGGATATACAGTATCTTATACCAGTACGTATTAAGAAAATGTTTTCCACAGACTTGTGTTTCAAATGCAAAAAAGATAAAGGCACATTCATCCAATGTTTTTGAGACTGTGACAAAATTTTACCATTTTGGAAGAACATACATAAGGTACTGGAAAATGTTCTTAAGCTAAATTTTGATATGACCTCAGCTTTGCACTTATTGAATCTTAATGTGAATAACCTGTTTGAAAAAGATGCATTACGGTTATTTATTGTCCTGGTAAATTTAGCGAAAAAATGTATTTTGCTATTTTGGTCTATATCACAGGCCCCATCTTTCAAAATGAGGATATCACAAATTGCTGCATGGCTACCATCAGAAAAACTTACCTATGACAAACATAAAAAATCTGACAGATTTTGGTCAATTTGGTCTCCCGTTTGGGAATACATAAAAGAGCTCTCTTAAATTAACACAGGATCCTTGTCATTTATTTTCATTTTTTTTATGACCTCTACTTAGAGACTACTCTAAAATGGTGTGATTATACTTATTTTTCACTTATTTACTTATTTTTTATATATATTAATTTCTTTGTTACTTTCCATTTTAAGATTGTACACTCTGTAACATATCTATGCATTTTGATGTTAATATTTTGTGCATATGGCCATACAATAAATAAACAATAAAAAAAAAAAAAATTGGCTAATGTGATTATAGTTCCTAGCCATATTGGACTAGAAAATAGCAACTTTTCATTTTCTGTTGGCCTTAGTACAATGTAACTACAAAAGAGTGAAGCTTAAAAATAGGAAAATTATCAAAATTCTTTGATGATTTTTTGATGAGATGCTAATGGTCTAATCAGATTCAATGATCTATGCTAAGCTAAGCTAAAAATGCTCCTGGCAGTTCAGGAGATTCGTTGAATGGACTCTAAAATGCTAGGGAGCTATAAAATGTAAAAAAAAGTGTAGTGTTCATTTAATTTCCAGAAATTATAACATATTTTGCCTTTTTGAAAGTACTATTGTTTATTGCTGTAAATTACTTGCTGCTGTAGTCACATGAATGTCCTATCTGCCCACCCAAACTGAAATCCGACAGATCTGACACGGAATCCTGATGGTATATGTCATTCTCTCTCACTCCCTCATCTTTTTTTGTGTTTACTTTCTCAGACAAGCCCTAGAGCTCTGAAATGCCTGCAATGTGTAAGCAGAATGAATAAATGCTGGAGTTTCATTGTCATAAAGAAGTACACAGAGGCCATACATGGTAACAGAAATGGAGACATAAGTGTCTTTGGAATTACTCAAACAGACACTAAGTAGAGGAGGCTGGCAGGAGGTGTCGCTCTGGACTTCTGCTAAATCACATGAGGATTTATTGACATCAGTTTCCAGGTGCTTTGATGTCCGCTGCACTGACTGCAGACACATAAAATAAAACATTTTCACCCAAAAGAAAATTGGAAAATAGGCTCTAAATGCAGCAAAGGAATTCGTATAAAAGTCTTTTATATTGCAAGATACTATTATAAATACATTGCCAAAGCTGAAAATCTGATTGAGAACAATCTCATTGGACTTGGATTAAACAAGTCCAAGTTATTAGGGTTGTGTGTTAATATGCACACAAACATTCACTGCATACACTTCAAAGATGTCAAACATGCAACAGCTAATTTAACAAATGAGAGGACATAAAATAAAAAAGCTCTCCTAAAAATGATTCAGTCTTTGTTTACCAAGGCACCTAGGGTGCGATGTTATGTTGGACACCACATGTGAAGTGTGAAGATACAACTTAACCACTCATGTCCATTGATATCCATAGTAGAGAAAACTTAATATGGAAGACAGTGCATATATACTGGTTATGTGTATATATATATATTCTGTTCTGTTATAAGTATTCAAAATTGACATGTTTGAACCTAGTGGGGGGTGAGCAAATGATGACAGATTTTCTAATTTCAATTAAAATTAATTTATTAGTGTGTGGCTTATTTGAATACTGCATTCACACTTACAGAGTTGGTACACTCTCAGAAACAAAGGTACAGGAGCTGTCACTGGGGCAGTACCTTTTTAAAAGATACATATTTGTACCCAAATAGTCCACAGTGGTACCTAAAAGGTGCATATTAGTACCCAAATGTACCTTAAAAGTACCTTTGAGGTACCATTATGGACCCTTTCTGAGAGTGTACAGGTGAAACACACATTTTTATTTGTTCACATTTAAAGCTTGTGAAAGTGTCCAGCTTTCTTTCTTGCTATCTTCTGTTTGCTAAAGGCACTGACAAATGCAAATCCCTCTGATAAAACAAAGATTTCAATCAATTTCAGATCATTGCACAAAGATACTGTCTGAAACAGCCCTTCAACACTGAGTTCTCTTCACACAAAATATAATCCTAATTACAGACTTGGTGAGTGTCAACATAACTGAAGTCAGTTATGTCTTAAGTCAATGTAAACACTAGAGAAAAAAGATTCATGAAAGAGTATATTTTGGGTCTGTATATCTTAAAGTGACTGCAGCTGTTTATACAACAGTGATATGAAATATAGCAGAAAATGTGATGTACATATTATTTTTCTTTTTTGCTTTGGACTACATACTAAACTGACCGTGTTTGGTAAAGTTTGTAATTTACATAAATAAAACTACAGCAAAATATTTTTTTTCTGGCATGGCAATAAAGCAAAAAATGTATTTAAGTATTTTAAGCAACTACCTTAGCTTATTGCTTTATACTGAATTGTAACCCTGTATTGTGATGCTCAGATTCCTACAAAATTCTTGTGGATAACAGAGATATTACTGGTGCCGTTTTGACTCCAAACATTTTACAAGCTCTTCAGCTATGAATGCCATCCCATGTATTCACATTCAACAAGTATATTTAACCCTGTTGGATGTTTTGTAGTTTACAACAAAATATCCATCATATGAGGATTATGTTATACAGGTTTTGTATTTAAAATTATGGCATGAATGTCAAGTAATAAGTAGTAAACACTGACATGAACAATACTTGCAAAGGCGCTTAAAGAAAAATCAATATATTAAAAGGGTGATCCAGAGTGTATTTTAAAGGCAAAGCAGTGCTCATGCTTCATTTTTACAAAAATCACATTATTTATTCATGTATCTTACCTTAATTATATACTGCTTCTCAGCTAACATGAAAATGACTATCATATTTCCTAGTTCCTAGTTAGACAATGCAGTGCTGATAAAGACTGTGGGTGTTTACAGGGTTTGATAGACATGTATTCCGTCAGCTAAATTATAGCTAAATTGTTAGCGGTTCCAAATAGCATGTCCTGTAGTTCACATCCTTTTTTACGTCCTTGCTACAACATACTGTTAATACTACAAACTATGGATGCACTGTAAAGAAATTATGGATTTTTTTACAGTGTGCTAAAACTTATTTATTTGATTTATTTTTAACAAATTTTAGCATATAAAATATAAAAATACAGGTTGTGGCTCACAACCCACAGCTTCTATCATGGTTGGAGCTGCTCCTTCTTTGAGGAGTTTTTAGCTGAAGCTAGCACTGAACTGGGAGAGATTCTGGAAGCTGTCCTTTGTCAAATGCATAATTCTCTGGAACATAATTAAGATTAAATTGTAAGCACTTCTCTCTTTGTGTCGTGTCCTTTAGAAGCCCAAATACAGAAACAGAAGAAGCTTGTTGAAGTTTGGATGGTATTTAAGTTTTTTCTGCTATAAGATTACAGCACCTGTGGCCACACCCCTTCACTGCGCGGGGTGTATGCGTGTAACCTGAAGGGCTTATGATCTCATTAACCCAGATGTATTTTTTTGTAGACCCCAAAAATTGTTCGATGTAGGCCAATCACGGCCCGCAGTCAGATTTCATACGGCCCGCAGATTCCATCTCATAATGTGTTATTTATTATGAGGCGCCAAAGTGGACAAAAGTCAATCGACCGCAGAGAGGCCGAGTACGTGCGAGAGAGACCGAGTATGCGCAAGAGATGGAATGTGCGCGTGAGAGAAACCGAATGTGCGCGCGCGAGAGAGACCGAGAACACGCGAGAGAGACCGAATGTGCACTTTAATAGTCTCTTGGTCTCCTGCGCACCAATACTCGGCCTCTTTCGAGTGCAATCGGCCTCTCTCCCGCGCTAGCACTCGGTCTCTCTCTCGTGTACAATCTAGATCTCAGTATCACCCTTCTCATTAATTTCACGTGTTCCTTAACAGTAAAGCCTAAAGCAAACTAATGCAATGCACTAAAGCAAACACAATTCATTAAACTCTTAAATAACTGTACATATAGTCCATAATTTATTATGTTTACATAGGTGTTTATTTCTCGTGGTGGCAAGTGATTTTCCCAGTTGTGGAAATTATAAGGTATAATCTTTCTGTAGTTGTTATGCAAACTTTGGCTTCTTGAAAGATCTTGTAGATGACAAGAGCAAAATTCACTTTTTTTAAAACTTTAATGATAACAGACCACTTTGCATTACTTATAATCAGTTTGTCACCATACAGTTTGTTCAATTTTATCTGACTCTCCAGATATAAAAGAAAGGCATAATTGTGTGTTTAGAGTTGTTCATGCCTGAGTGGCTTATATTTGGCTATATTGCCATTTAAAAAATAAAGGTAATTGTGACAATGAAAATAGTTTTATAACAGTGTGTATTTTCATGTAACTTTTGTGGTGAAAAAAATGTCAGAAGGAACTAATGGCCCCCGGGCATCTTCACTTTATCAAATTTGGCCCTCTTTGCAAAAAGTTTGGACACCCCTGTAGGCTTTGCTAAGCTAACTCTGTAAAAGCTTAGGGGTAAAACTCTGGGGTACAGCCAATGTCTCCCTTTGCATTGAGCATTTTACATTCAGAGATGTTGTTTATGCAGCTACAATTTTAAATATGATATTGTAGTGGACCACCTCCTTTAACGGTTATTAAGATAGATAGTCTGGTGATAGTCTAATGACCAGTATAACGGTGTAAAGTTATTATACAACAGTCAGCAGAATGTCTTAAAGAGATGAACATAAATTGTTATCAAACATTCTTCAAACTGAATCCTAGTAACTGCAGTTTTGCGTGAACCGTAATAATCAGAGCTTGGATATTCTTCAAACTAACTGCTTAAGTAAGTGTGACTCTTCAGTTTCTTCAGTCTTTCTTTATAATGCTGGATGCGCTTCAGTCAGTTGATGTTTTACAATCAAATCTAAAACAGATACTCAAGAGTCATTGATTGAAGGCAGAAAGCAGGTTTAAATTAAGGCGACAGACCTCAGTACACCCATTCATACATCTGTTTTTCATAATTTACTGCATCAGGTAGGAATGTGAGAGGTAGAGTGATGTCATGCTACAGAAAACAGGTGTTAACGAAGCAATTTAGCCAATCTTTGTGTTTTATTTGCCTGGAAAATGAGACAAGCACAAGAATAGAACAGCCCCAGATGGAGAACAGCCGTCCAATGATAACATGTTGAAAATGTAGTCACTATTTCAATGTTAGTGTTTGCAGTAATGCTCTTAAAAATAAGGTTCCACAATGGCTCAGTGGTAGCACATATCGAAGAACCATATGTGAGTTTCTGGGATATTTAAAGGTTAATGACAAACAAGAGTGTGTTCGCATCTCATGCATTTATTCATGGTTTGTTGCCTATTCACACAGCCATTTTTAAGACTGAACCTAAAGATATGCATGTACACACACACACACACACACACACACACACACGGATGACTATATTGCACTTTGCTCTAATGGTTGCATTTTGTAACATCATGTCCGGTTATCAGTTTGTTCAGATGTCTTTGGTCTGTACGAATTCACATTCAAGTCATACCACACCAGTTAGTTTGGAAGCTGACTGTGACCAATCTTTTCACATGTTCTGTCCACTTGTTTGGGGTACATCAGGGAACTTCAAATGACAACATTCACACTAATTTCTGACCCTGGACCAAAACTAGTCTTACGTTCCACAGGGATATTTTTAATACAACTAATTTTGAATGCACCTATTTTGAACATATTCGTTGTACAATGTAATGGGTCAAAATGATTGATTTTCCTTTTATGCCAAAATCATGTTTTTGTGCAGTAAAGATCATGTTGCAAGATGATATTTAATAAATTTCTCAATGTAAATATAACAAGGCTTGATTTTTGATTAGTAATATGCATTGCTAATCTCATGTAGACAAGTTTAAATTTACTCTAGGTTTACTCTAGATTTTTTGTTTAACTCCTAGATTTTCAAATAGTTGCATCTCAGCCAAATATTGTTTTATGATAACAAACCATACACCAATGGATTTTTTTTTTCAGCTTTTATGCATTATATAAATCCCATTTTGGGTGACACAGTGTCTCAGTGGTTAGCACTGTTTTCACGGCTAGAAAGTCACTGATTCGAGGTTGGTGGTTGAGACCTGTGACCATTGCCTTGAATATAAGAACCACTTGCAGGTGAGTAAATTAGCTATCCCTATAATTATATATATCCTATCATTTTTTTAGCTATCCCCTAGTTTTAGACAAAAGAAAGTATTACCTTATTTAACAATCTAGCTTCCTATTTTATTATGTATTTGAATAACTTCTGTCACTTAAAAAAAAAAATGATGAAAATAATACAGTTGAAGCCAGAATTATTAGCCTCCCTGTTTATTTTTTCCCCAATTTCTTTTTAACATGGAGATTATTTTTTCAGCACATTTCTAAACAGTGTTGGGTGTAACGCGTTACTGTAATTAAATTACTTTTCCACTGAAAAAGTAACTAATTACTGTTCATTTTTAGGTATTTTAATTACAGTTACTTATAATGTACCTGCGTTACATTGTAAAATAAATAAACTCGCTGAATAATCTTACACAATTTTATTAATTTATGTTCTAAAGGTAAAAGTAAACTCTGGGGCTTTAAAATCATCGTAGTGCAGATGCATGTGATAGCGCCGCGCGCCAGTTTGCTGCTAGTCATAAAGCGGAAGATGTCAGACTCAGCTGAAGCGAGTGGCTGTTTTACGAAATGAAAATATTCCCAGACAAGAACATTACAGTATTAATCAATTTATTTTTCTTCATTTCGCGCCTGCGTGCTGTAGCGCGCGGCTTTTTCAAGGGTATCGCGCACCTTACATGGGCTATGAAGATTACTATGAGAAAGGCTAGGATGACTACGCAGATGTGACAGAGGGAGTCGGCGAATTTAACATGACTGATGCTGCACTGTTTACAGAGTAATAAGACACCTTTTGCTTGATCGGATCACAGGTAAACAAGAGAGACACAATCCAGTTCAAAAACATGCCGTATAAATCTTAAGCCTTTTGTTCACTTCCGATCATACTGCACAGGCTTTCATTCTAATACCGCGAAAAATAATGCTTTTTTTGTAAAGATTGCATGATCCTGCCTGATCGATAGATATGCAGAATAATATTTAAAATTATTATGCATGTAATTATTATAGATTTTTTTAAATAGAATATAATAAAGATGATTCAGAAAACTAAAAGGCTACACTATTTCATGTTTGACTCATATGTTTTATCTAAGTATTTATTATTTACAGAGTAAAATTTTTATTATTTGTCCACTCAAGGTTTATAGGGGTTTCAAGTATTTGGTTAAGTTACTTATTGAGTAATTAAGTTACTTTTCAGACACAGTAATTAGATAAGTATTTAAAATACAATATTGATTAAGTAATTAGTAATTAGTAATTAATCACTTTTTTTAAGTAACTTACCAAACACTGCTTCTAAACATAATAGTTTTAATAACTTATTTCTAATAACTGATTTATTTTATCTTTGCCATGATGACAGTAAATAATATTTGACTATATATTTTTCAAGACACTTCTATACAGCTTAAAGTGACATTTAAGGGTTTGACTAGGTTAGTTAGGTTAACTAGGCAGGTTAGGGTAATTAGGCAAGTTATTGTATAATGATGATTTGTTCTGTAGACTATCGAAAAAAAGTTTAAGGGGCTAATAATTTTGTCATTAAAAAGGTTTTTAAAAAATTAAAAACTGCTTTTATTCTAGACGAGATAAAACAAATAAGACTTTCTCCAGAAGAAAAAATATTATCAGACATACTGTGACAATTTCCTTGCTCTGTTAAACATTATTTGGGAAATATTTTTAAAAAAATAATAATAATAATAATCAAAGGGGGCTAATAATTCTGACTTCAACTGTATAATAAAAAAGTTATTTTTTGTAACTTTTAAAAACAGAACTAAAGCGGAATTGTTGTTATAGCAGTGTATCAAATGCATTTTTATTGTACGCGTGTGTGTGTTTTCAAATATGACGAAAAAAGTATTTGTAAAATAAAACGTCTCTAATAGAATCAATCTGTAGTAACCTTTATTTCAGTTCAACAGCATAATCTTATGTTATTGTCCAAAAACACTTTCATGCTTCATTAAACTAGTATATTACTACAGCACTAATGTCTTAGTTGAGGTTGCATGATATTAATTCAGCAAGGAACAATCAATAGGAAATCCCAGTGTGACGCAGGAGAGGTCAGACAGAGAACAACTGCCAAATTAGAGGTGTCAGCCCTTCCTGACCACAGCCAACTAGTGAGTAACACCTTTAAGGGACATAAATTCAAACACATCACCTTGCGCACACGCACGATCTGCAGCACAAACCGCATCTGCAGATGATAAGTCAGAGATGTGGTCTATAATGACTACAGCTAATTGTAATGAGTGCTCAATGAAGTTAAAAGCAAAGGGCCGCCATTAAGATGTAATTAGCATCCTCCTGGCAACCATTACAAGCAAAGAAACAATGCTGATTTCCCCCAGGAATCAACAGCCATTCAGCATGTTTCTAAAACGCTTTTCCTTCTGTATCCACTAAAGTTCATTAGAAGCAGACTGTGACAAATCCAACATCATAATTACTGTTCTCCGGCAAACATTTTCCAACATTTTTCCCCCATAAAATGACACAGTGCCTGTTCTTTTTTTCTTGAGATCAGTGGAAATGAACTGATCCAGGGCTAAAGGTAATGCTCAGTGTATCTCTGCCTGGGTTATGGGCTGGGACAGCTCTGGCATACAGTGATAAGAGGCATTGCTGCACTAATATAGAGTGAGAGATTTATTGGAAACCAACTGCGGCTCATTAGAGGAGAACCTGTCTCCAGAGCTCCATTTGGAGTCTTTAACTTAGTTCACCAGGCCAAAATACTTCGCCAAGATACTCTGTGCCATGAATTCTGCCTACTTTCTGAGTGTAAAGCTGAGCTTAGTAAAGAGGACTAGCAGTATGAGTCTGTCACGTGTGTGCTGACGGAGGCAACGGAGGCGAGGATCCAATTGCAGTATTTAATAATAAAGAAACAGTATGACAAAAAGGGGCAAATCCAAAATCAAAGTCAATGCAGGCGAGATCAAAAGGCAGACACGGATAATCCAAAACATAAAGCAGAGGTCAAACACACAGAATAAACAGGAACAAAGAAATCCGT
>CAIGQQ010032702.1:3537-32613 GCA_903798035.1 Danio albolineatus | reverse complement strand
CTTTATTGACAATTAGGACATTCAAAATAATATATATATATATATATATCATTCACAATAATATATATATTATTATTATTATTTTTATTATTATAATTTTTTTTTAAATAGCAAAATATTCTTAATAATAATTAACATAATGTCACGATCACCAGCGTGATCTAACTTCCAGAGATCGCTGGTACACACACATTTCACACTAGAACTACAAATCCACCTGTTCATGGACTACATCTGCATTCATGCAACACACACACACTCCTACTCCAAGTCATCACTGATTGCACATACACCACCTGAGGATTGTCAAGTACTGATTACACACACTACTTAAACCACACAGAAACACTCACTGCTGCTGAGTCTTGTCTACTGTTCAGTGACACTACAACGCGGTTTCCTTTGTCTTGGTTTCCTGTGTTTGTACGTTTGCCTTGCTAATCTGTTCATCCCTGCCTGCCGCCAGCCTTCTGACTTCTTGCCTGTCTTCGACCATGTTTCTGGACTGTCTATATACATATGTTTGCACCTATTGACCATTGCTTACCTGACATCTCTATTAAACCTTCATGTGGACCGCATCTTAGTTGTCAGTGTCACTCCCCGTGTTACACATAAAATGTGCAAATTCTCATCAAGAAACATTTCAAATGTATCTGTTATATTTTGGGGAAAAATAGTTCTGTTTGCCAATGTCATCATTCCTTTTAAGGCACACTCACAATTTGTCATATTTTCCAATTGCTGCTGGCCTAACCCTAACCCTTTACAAAACTCATGGGTTTTGTTTGTCTGTCTGTCTCTGTGTTTGTTGTAGTAGCACTTTTTTTCTAAAATGATGTTTCTTACACCTGAAAAGTCCAGTTAGTCGCATAGAAACCTCTTCAATTTTATTTGTCAAGATCAATGTCAATCTGGCATCTTATTGGTTGTTGCACATATTGTCACCTTGGAATTATAAGGTTCTATCTGCGTTCTGAATGAGTTTGAGATATTAGATTCAAAGTTTTTGCATTCCATAGCAAACAGTACGTGTGTAACATTTGTTTTTTTTTTTTTAAATAAAAAGTCTTTAATTGTAAACAATCTATAAAAAACATCCCATAGTGTAAATAAGTTGTCAATTAATAAGAATATGTCAATAACTCAATTTCGACAAAAAGGTCAGACAGAACCTCCAAATTCTAAGGTTACAATATGTAGGCTATAAGCGTTTGGAAATTATATGCCAACAGTGTCAAAATGGTATGTTCTTGGAAAGTATAACATATATGTTTAGACAACTAATGTTTAACACACAGGCAACACTGAAACAAATATTTATTATTATTTTTTGCATTCGCTTAAGTGAACTTACAGGATCCATCAAAGGTCAACCGCTTGTGATGCTGACGCATTTGAATGTTCATTGCAATCTGCACCTTATCACTAGCCTGCAAACAAGAGATTTGTGATGCAGATGAAAAGGGGTATTTCAGCAGCACGCAGCTTTACAGGCACAAAGTGGATCGACTGCTCTGAATACCTAAACATGATAAATAAATAAAACAACAACTTCAAAGCAAACAAATGAAGAAACAGAAGTATTTGTTCTTCAAAAGTGCACTGAAGGTACCAACAACAACATTCAATATGTCTAAGACATTTCTGAAATAAACAACACCGGCTCTTTGGAGATGATGTGACTCAGTCTGCTTCTGTTGAATCTGAATACTTTGGTCCAGGTATGGTTTGCTGCACTTTTAAGATGACATCCACGAGAGGCTGTTGTTTGTCATGTACGTCATGTATGATAGCCCATAGCCTAAACCTAAACCAAGATTCATAACAAAAACAAATTTAACACAAAGCCAAATTTGCATGCGCATTTTAATTTAGTTTTCACAGATCTGAGCGCTTGGTTGAACCATTTTTACAAGAACTCTTGCCCTATCGTATCAAAATAAGTCATGCATAAAGGGGTCCGTTCTTCGTATGTGGATTACTCAATAGCTGGATTTGGTTCTTGATGATTTGACTTTATTTCAGGATAGTTTGGTTTTTCAAAGCTCATCTCAAAGTTGTTGTCATAGCAACAAGTCTGGTAGCACGCGAGCAGGCTTATTTCATGTAAACAGGATTAAACAGTGTAATTTTAAGCAAAGGTGATACTGAAAAGTACGTGCTGACTGCTGATATTTTTTTACAATAGTAACCTACATACATACTGTATATTGCAGAAAATTGGGGAAAATAAAAAAATGGTAAAAAAAAGGAAAATTTTATAACTTAAAAAAATATATATTCATGTAATCTACATTCTGAAATAAAGGTACAAAAACTGTCAGGCATTGTCCTCCTCAAGGGGTTCAAATAGATTTATTAGTAACTACAATATGTAGGCCTATAGACTAATTTTCACATACCAATATAGACCAGCAGCTAATTTTCATTTTATTATTAGTTTTTTATTTTATTTAAAGAGAAACACACACACAAAATATGTATCTGCTTCTAATTAAAAAGAGACCTTTACAGCACAATATATAAAGAAGTATGTCAGGTACTTTGGCTGAAACATGACAGAACAGACACATTCTTGGGACAACTGAGGCAGTATACTGTATATCTTATACCATGAGTCCGCCAACGAACACGGCGAGCTAACAGGACAAACTGGTTGCAGCGGGAAAGTCGTCCACACAAAGCGAGCGGTCGGCTGGTAAGTGCGAAAAGAAATGCCGTCACACCGCCCGGTAGCGTTCGTTTAAAAAAATGAAACGCAGCCAAACAAAACATTTATGGGACTACACAGCAAAAAAATCTGTGTACATTTAACTCAATTTGAGTTTAAATTAACACTCCTTGGGTGTACATATGACTCCCTCCATTTTGGAGTTAAAATAACACTTTCTAAAGTGTGAGATTTGTACATTACTCAGAGTTCATTTTAACACTGTAAGAGTTTTTTCTTCAAAGTGTTAATATATTAAATGTGTACATTACTCACAGAGTGCATGTGTATTTAAGCTAATGAGTGCATATACTGCTTCTGTTGAGAATTAATGTATTAAATCTTATAATTTATTATATCATCAAGACTCGTAAAACATACTGGTTTGATCACAGTTTGTCTGAAAGAACCGGTTTGAGTAAAAAAAAAACTAGACTTCCCATTACTAGTGGGAAACACACTGCATATTGGATTAAAAGTTTAACACACCAAAAAAAACTCTTCAATATACGCTCTTTCACACTCGCGGATTGAAATGTACTCCAGGTTTTAACACTGAACAACACCAAATAAATCACACTGTGTATTTAACACCGGAATATTTGCTGTGTTTCCCAGGGATGGGTTGCTGCTGGAAGGGCATCCACTGCGTAAAAATATGCTGGATAAGTTAACGGTTGATTCCGCTGTGGCGACCCCGGATTAATAAAGGGACTAAGCCGACAAGAAAATGAATGAATGAATATTTGCTGTGTATGTTTTCACAATGAGCCTGTGTTGTCTTACACTGTGTAAAAATCATAATATCATATATAATCATTTCTTATCTATTAAATAATCTAATCAAACCATCAAATTCTGATACTGTAATAACACATATTTTCTCTTTACAAAAAGTACTTTTGAGTTATTATTTTCTATTGTGCATACTGTGCAGGGCTTGAAGGAAAATTTTCATATGCAAAACTTTGTTTTGTTTTACAATTACCTTTAGGATCCACTACACGGACACTCCAGAAACAAGTTATTCATTACCAACCAACACCAGATGCTAGGAATCCAATGTATTTCAAACACAGCAAAAGGCTAACAGAATGGACCGAACTGAGAGCAACTACTGCATGTGACCCTTTATCCATGGCAAACACAGAAGATATATGTGGTATTTTCACATATTTAGACTATGAATCGCAAAGCACACAAGGAGGAGTACAGGAACCACAAAACTCTTAAGTTAAGCTCTTCCCTCTTCACAAAATCCAGATGATATCTGGTTCATCTTGACATTAAACAAGACACTATCCTGAAAAGAAACAGCAGACCCAGGCAGAACGCTTTGCAATTAATTATAAGAATGATACAGTAACATTGTAGACACAACAGACACTCTTGCGTAATTCCTCACACTGACCTTGTTTCAGAGAGAATTTCAAATACTACTTCATCTCTTTACCTTGGAAGAGAGCTGTATGTTTTCCCTAAACCATTCAAAAGGCTTTGCTCACTCCATTCAAACCACACAGTAGGGTCTCAGTTATGTAATAGATTGCGTAATACAAGTCATGGCTTGATTTGCATGTCAATATATTGTATATTGTAGATATTTTTTGAGAACGCAGTTTCCAAGATCCGTTAAAAACAAGACAACTGCAGTTCTGAATTATTAATACCATTTTAATGACCAACTTTCAGCAGCCTCAGTGTGCAAATCGATACAAAATTTTCCACAGACTCCATTCACATTCTTGATGAACATTTCATTTGTGTTAACAATGTTGAAGAGCTTAATTCAGCTTGGCAGGTGAAGTGCTCAAACAACCTATTATCATAACCTAATTCATGCAACCTGATCAGTTAACTTAATGACAGGAAAGCCAAGTAGAAATGTTGCTTTGTCATGCTACAAGCGAAGACCCGGGATCTGAGGTATCTGGCTGAGATGGTATTAATTATAGACATTGTTTGCTGCAGATTATTTATGAAATCGATAAGCTAAAAGATTAAAAAAATAAAAATAAAAAATCATGTTTCCAGAACTGCACAACTCTCATGAAAAATCCTTCTTATGTGATTCCTAAGAATATGAGTTTAAACCTTATGCATTTAATAGAAGGTCATATTTAATTAAATGTTTATTTTTCTTGTTTAAATCGTGGACCAAGCCCTAAAAGAAGAAAACATTTCATTGAAAACAGGTGTGCACTCCTGTAAATGCGCCTCAGGTACGAAGCCAACGACAGTTACCAAGAGCCATTCCAAAACATGACTCATATATAATTATGATGACAATGTGCATACACTTACTGAGTTCTCGGGAATATTGAAAAACTTGTATTTTCAGTTTACGATCAAATGAAACTCATACTAACATAACCTCGGAATGGATTGGACAAGATTAGGCATGACTATGCTATGAAATCAATATGAGTGGTATGTCCTGACCTCGTTTTCACACTTCAGCTCTTTCTATATTTGTCTCACCTGGGAGAAGAGTTTCAGCTAATTATTCTACAGTTACAGGAGTGTCTCTGACTGCACTCTGGTGACCATATATATTGGATTTTAATGGGTTCGTAAATTGAGAAATCAAACTTCCCTTCATCTTTTGACATATAGGAGGTCATTGTGCTATAAAAACAAGTTTCATAACACATAATCTATCATTAATCTTAAAAACTACATATGTTCTGAAAATAACAGGTTTTGAATATGCCACTTCGTTATATAAAAGTGTTGCTAAACTCCGTCTGCACAAAACAAAGTAACACCTACTTCTACATCTCAGCCTCTTTAGCTCCGCCCTCCAGTTCACACATAAAGTACAGTAAGTAAACAACAAAAAGGCAAATGCAGGTCTATGCAGAAACCAAATGATAAAGATGGCTATATGAAGACAAGATGCTGTGCAGTTTCAATTTGTTTTAAAGCACAGTCTTTGAATTGCCTTCCTTTTGATCGCAACATTAAAGGAAAAGCTGGATGAACTTCACAAGGCACAATATGAATCTGAAATAAAAATATGATGTTGTGCTGACTATATTGCACCACGGAGTCATGATTGCTTTGTCTGTTATTATTAACCTAAATATAGCAGCATCTGCCCATCCAGTATGTCAAACACATAGTTTACGTTGGTTGCCACACAGCTATCTTTTTTGCAACCATGTCTGTTATAATGGTGTGTCCTGAAAAGAGAGTCAAAACAGAAAAGAAAATAGCCTATTACTTATACATTTTTTTGTGAACTTTTTAGGTAAAAAATCTTCATAATATTATAAGTGGATCTCAGAAATCAGAAATCAATTCAGTTTTTCATTCATTTTCTTTTCAGCATAGTCCTTTTATTAATCTGGGGGCACCACAGCGGAATGAATCACCAACTTATCCAGCATATGTTTTACGCAGTGGATGCCCTTCCAGCTGCAACCCATCACTGGGAAACATCAATACACACTTATTCACACACATACACTACGGACAATTTAGCTTACCCAATTCACCTATAGCGCATCGGTTTGGACTGTGGGGGAAACTGGAGCACCCGGAGGAAACCAACGTGAACATGGGGAGAACTTGCAAACTCCACAAAGAAAAGCCAGCTGTCCCAGCCGAGGCTCGAACTAGCGACCTTGTTGCTGTGAGGAGACCGTGCTACCCATTGCGCCACCGTGACACCCTGCAATTCAATTAATAAATTGGTAAATTCAATTCACCTTTATTTCAATAGCGTTTTTACAATGTAGATTGTGCCAAAGCAGCTTAACTGAGAAAGTCTAGTAAACTGAAACTGTGTCAGTACAGTTTTCTGAGCTGTATTTCAGTTTAGTTCAGTTCAGTGTGGTTTAAATTTCACTGCTGAAAGTCCAAACCCTGAATAGCAAATCCCTCCATGCGCAGCACCATAAGTCCCAAACCAAATGCGACAGTGGTGAGAACAAACTTCATTAATTGACAAAAGTGAAGGAAAAAAAAACTTTGAGAGAAACCAGGCTCAGTTGTGCATGACAATTTCTCCTCTGGCCAAACTTGTTTGCGCTGGAAGCTGGTGAACACTGGACATCCATCTTGGAGAAGCTGCAGGTTTGTGTAGGTCTCCGGCGGAGACTCGTCAGTCACTGGGGTCTTTCAAGAATCAGTCTCATGCTCTCCATTCCTCCATGACCACCACAGCATCTGCTCAGTATACAGCCTGGTCCAGAATTATAGATACCTCTAGAACTTCTCTATGGTTGGCATTATCTCTTTGTGTGTGTTGTCCTTGAGGACATGAATAAACCATTTAATTTTAAATGCACTATACGTGCAATCTGTGTATTGAGAACACACACATGGTCTGTTTGTCCATCAATATTACATACGCAGACAAGTTTACTGTACAACTCTTGTTAGCATGATTACAATCAACATCCATTAAAACTTCACTTGCACAATGCTGGTTTGCGTTATATCCTGAGATATAAATAGATTGTGTTTCATTTGGCTATTCAGTGATGCTCTGATGTTCTGTTCAGTCTTTATTTCACATAGTGCAATGTGTGAGAGCTCGTGCTCTTCAGATACAATCACAGAATATCTAGATTGTAAGATCTGTTGTGTTTGCAGCACTCCAATAAGACTGTGGACACACTGTACCTACACACAGTTCTGTCCAAACAGCTTTCAAAAGTTGATTTTGCACGATAGGAGCTCTTTAACACCTCAGTAAAGGATTAGTAAATCCAGTATTGTTGTAAATAGGTTATATACAGTAAGTGAGTCATACATTTTGTTGTGTTTCTCAATATGATACAATTTTCTGCACCTCTGAGCTCACAACATGTTTTTATTTAAAGGGTTGATATTTATTGTTAAAAATCAGTCTCCCTATGGTAAGAAAACCCTGAGCTTTTAGCTCTGAATTAAAGGATCGGGCTTACAGGCTTCATCAATCATTTAAAAAGGCCTTGACTGGGTCGGATATATTTAAGAGCAGCTCAAGACATCATATAAAATGCATATACAGTAACCAAGGAAAGATATACAGATATAGTCAAAGAAAAGACTCCAAAACTTTTGAAAGGAAAGCAAATGCTGTAAGACGTCTGGGTATTAATGAAAGGGCTGTAAATAACACAGGACAAAAAAAAAAAAAAAAAAAACCTGAAAGAAACACTGCTCTGTTTCACCGTAAGAGACCCTACTTGCAATAAATCTCCAGAATTCTGTCTAAAATCCAAACCAGGATTAACTTGTTTGGTAGGTATGACGTTTACAGCCCTTCAGTCCAACATTTGTTATAGGAAAACTTGTAAAATAGCTATGTAAGCTTGAGTCCGTCGGTGAAACTTCACAAAACTCCTCCTCTGCAGTATTTCTAATTATCCAAGCCAGTGAGCTCATCCTAAGGCTTAGCGCTCCAACTTTTGCCATTATTTAGACAAGACTTTCTTAGTCAATGTTCAGTCACTGGTTTCATATAATTATCCTACAGACCCTGCAATGGAACCCAGACCTCTGCTTTATCTAATAGTTTGAGTAGGGCGATTACAACTTTTAGACATCAGACCTGCAGATATCCCAAACCGACGTCCAGATATCCCTGATATGCCACCTTTTATCCCTGAGAGGTGATTCGTGCCTATCACAGCAACACGTCTATGATTGGACTGTGCCTATGTTGTCCCATGACAATGTGTGGCAAATATAATTGCTGACCTACATTCGTGTTATACTTAGACCTACAGTATGGAATCTCAATTATTACTCTGTGAGAGACTGAGAATCAAGAAAAAGCAGGCTACTTGTATTCACATGTTCTTAAATCTACTTTAATTTATGGGCATTTACTGTATATGATATGCTATACCACATTATTTATTTGAATGTTCTGTCCACAAGGAGCACAAGTATGATCTCAACTATGCAATTTGTGATGTTGAAAAGTTAACCAAAGTAACTTTTCATTAACTTTTTAGCCTTTAGAAGTGATTTATTGTTTGCTTTGGTCATCTAAATTTTAGTTTACATTTTTCAAACTTAATCATTCAATAATACCATTTGAAAGCAAGAATCAATGTACAATACCCTTGAATTATCATTACAAAATTTACAGTGTGGAAAAATGCCATTTTATCACATCTAGCCTCACACTTTCACAATTCCTACATGTTGTCCCAACACAAATCGATCAAGTTAACTCAATCATTTATACAAGTTTAGGTGGATTAAACATAAAAACGTAAGATTTGTGTTGTTGCAACTTAGTTTAAATACAACCCAGGTTAAAAAAAAATTACCCATATATACATTTCTGGAGAGTGCTAAATACATCTCAGGAGGCAAGTTTATTCACAGTTTTTGTTTTAACGAATCCACGAGGCCACTGTGTATGCTTTTTGAGATCTCAAATTTCTCTTGCAAGTGCCATTCGTGCCTATTCTTCTCAAGTGAATCCACCAGAGGGCGCTGTCGACCGACTGACTGACCGACTGACTGACCGACTGACTGACCAAACTACCGTACGTACTTTTGGCTACATAATTCGCAATCTCCAGAAATGCAGATAGACTTTCAGAATGAGCCTGTGTTGCTTAAATAATTTTGAACAAGCAGCACTCAGAAAAGTAATTTTCTGAGTGTATGTACCTAAGTATGTGCCGATTAGATTTGTTTAAAAGCTTTACAGAAACTACTTTTTGTAAAATTCAGGAATAAAATAGATGAAGACTAATTGAATTTAATTAGCATGTTTTATGTCCTTAATACAACAGGAAAATTACTTAATTTCTTAATTTTATATTAGAATTAAAAAAAAAAATCATATCCAAAATAAGAAATAGTTCCTAATCAATATTAGAAGTTTGTTTTTACAGTTTTGTGATATTTGGATAACTTAACGTTATAATTATACATTTAAGTAGCAGCCAAAATAAACACTAAGACAGATTTTAATTTGAGGTTCATATAACAAAAAATGGAAAATGTTATTTTTAAAAAAACCCTTAATGTAGTAAAGTGCCTTTCATTAACCTTTAACTAAAAAAGAGTGCCACCACCGGTTAACATCCCAAGCTCTTCAGACATATACAATATACAAAACGTCTGCCCTTTACGAAAAAAAAGTCAGTGCACTACAAAAATGGAAAGTTATCACTAAATCAGCTCGCCTAAACTTAGCATAAATCTTTCCACAGCTTGAAGCATTAAGCCTAGTTGGATTTGTGGTGTCGTGTAATGTGGAGAATGTTATTACAACTGTAAACTTTGACATGCGTGTTTATAATGCTCACATCTAGTTTTATGAAATGTAGTTGTTGACTTTCACGAGTATAAATTATTTATTAAATGAATAGGGGACGCTTATGGAGGACATTAAACACTCATAAAGCACTCCAGGCATGTACTGGCCCTCTTTCTCTGACATTACTTCAGATATTTTGCAGATAAATTCTGAACACTGCCAGGAACATCCTTCCCTTTTCCAAATTATCTAATCAAGTCACATTTTCCCCCTGCGCATTTCCTCTTACAGAATAAGAAGAAAAGTAAAACTTGTGACAACCATCTGTGGAGTGGTGGGTTTGTTGAAGGGCACCTATGATGAAAATGATTTTATATAAGTTTTTTTGTTGTTTAGACAGAATTGTTTGTAGGTATTGCCTGTCCACAGTCATACTGAGGTGATATAAAGTCAAAGAGGCGCTTTTTTAAAATTTCCTGACATTAAAATAGGTTTCAAATCCCTCCCACCGCAACATGACCTAGATGTGCGGTTTCCTCGCCCACCGAATTGACTGGCAGCAGCGTATTGACATGTACCCATACTGTAGTAACGAATATAATCATATCAACAAGACAGAACGTGCACAAAGCTATCGGGATTAAAAGATCTGTTCAGCTCAATGTGATCATCAATCATCACTGAATGTGATCAAGAATGAGTTTTACAAGTTTAAAACTATTTTAAAACAAAGCATGAATTACAGCGATTTACTTCAGCTTGACTTATCACCACAGTCGCAAGTCAGTACAATTATTAAACAAGACGGTTCAATCCTGATTTGAGGATGTTAAATCTGGTTTATTTTGTACATTCACATAAAGGATATCTGTACAGCAGTGGATATTAACATGTATCCTGTCACATTTGCCGTGCAAAAACAGTGCAAAGTTAAACATGCGTGGTGTGTGTGTGTTTGTGTCCGCTGTGTGTGTTTGTGTCTCTGTGTGTGTGCGCAGAAAGGCTTGAATTAACTCCACAACAAATACATCAAATAATCATTGGGAAAATTCTTACTGTAGTATTTCTCACAAGCATAAAGCTTTCTTCATGTCTGTCTGTTATCTTACACAGCTGAGACGGAGACTGAGCCACACTCTGACAGGCAGGTGGGAACGGTGGGCGGGGAGAACTAGCATTAAAGGCACAGGTCACAAAAACAGCTACATTGTTGTTCAAGGCAGAAAATACTATCTTTCTAAAACGTTTAATAAATCATCTGATGGGTGTTTTGAGCTAAAACTTCACGGACACTTTCTGGAGACACAAAAGACTTACAGTATCTTAAATCTTGGAAAAGCAGTAAAATATGTGCCCTTTAAACTCTGAAACGTCAAAATAAGAGAAGACAAGCAAAGCTTTGTGAAAATCTGTTATTGCCTCAAATAATCACATCTTGTCCGCTGCATACACACACACTGCATCTAAAAAGCTACTATTGCTTAGGAGAGTTTTAAAGAAGTGTGATGTCCTATGCAAATGTTGTCAGTGACAAATTAGAGATTACATCCATCTCTATAGTGGCATGGTGATTAGAGAAAACAGTTTTTTGATTTTGAGTTTTTAGTTTGACTCTACTTCAATTATTTTTCCTCATTAGAGTTTTCATGTGGTACAAGTGGATGACACTATACTGTAGTTATATATAAGTATTGTATATAGGTATGAATGTGGTCTGCTAAAATGTTTTAAGATTGTCCATTCTGATCCCTTAAAGAGACAACACACTTGATTGGATCTTTTTTGTAGTAATAATGCTAATATTGTGGAATGGATTTAATTATCAAATCATGGGTACATTTGGCGCCACGGTGGTGTAGTGAGTAGCATGTTCGCCTCACAGCAAGAAGGTCACTGGTTCGAGCCCCGGCTGGGTCAGTTGGCATTTCTGTGTGGAGTTTGCATGTTCTCCCCGTGGTTGCGTGGGGTTCCTCCGAGTGCTCCAGTTTCCCCCTCAAGTCCAAAGGCATGTGGTATAGGTGAATTGGGTAGGCTAAATTGTCCATAGTGTATGTTTCCCAGAGATGGGTTGCAGCTGGAAGGGCATCCGCTGCGTAAAACAAATGCTGGATAAGTTGGCGGTTCATTCCGCTGTGGTGACCCCAGATTAATAAAGGGACTATACCGAAAGAAAATGAAGGAATAAATGAATGGGTACATTTCCATTGCATGTAGAGTGAGACAAAAAAATGTTGACAAAAGTCCACTCAAACACAGTCAGTTTTGTCTTAAGTGAGCATGCACTGTAAAAATAAATGCTGAGTTCCACACAATTCCTTCATGTTGTGAAGCATAATGCAGACTAACAATCCTCTAAAGTATTGTTAGTCTGCATTATTTAGGGCAACCGGAGCCTGGAACACTCCCCAAAAGACATTATAATTTGAACGATATCTGCGCTCATGTTAGTCTGTTTTTTATTATTCCTGAGGTTTCCATAATCCTGGACCAGGCCGTATCCTGAGCAGCTGCTGTGGTGGTCATGGAGGAGTAGAGAGCATGAGACCGATCCCTGTAAGACAATCCCTGTGAGAGACCTTGCATTGTTCCCGAAGGGCCAGCCTGTTCACCAGCCGGTGACCCACCTGTGGTTTCTCCGTGATGGATGTCCAGCGTTCTCCAGCCCCGGCACCATAGACTGCAGCTCTGCACAAGATGTCTGGCCATAGGAGAAATGGTCGAGCCCAACTGAGCCTGGTTTCTCTTGAGGTTTTTTAATTCTTCACTTTCACCAATTGGTGAAGTTTTTTCCTCGCCGCTGTCGCCACTGGCTTGCATGGTTTGGGACTTGTAGGGCTGCACATCGATGGATTACTCTTCAGTGTTTGGACTCTCAGCAGTGATTATTAAACCACGCTGAAATGAACTAAACTGAACTTCAACACTGGAAACTGGACTGACACTGTTTAAATTTTTTTTTATAATGCATGTGAAGCTGCTTTGACACAATCTAGATTGTAAAAGAATATACAAATAAAAATGAATTGAATTAAAAAAAACACAAATTAATTAAGCTAACTTAATTGTTTTTAAGTGGACTGAACAAAAATCTATTTAGTTATCAAAAAAAACCCTCAAGAATGGTGTTGATTCAGCTAATTTTAAATAAGTCTTTCTGTACAATGTTTATGTAATTTAATGTTAAAGCAAATACACACAATAGAATCATTCACCGAACATCAATAATAACTTTACATAGAAGCGATTTATATTCATTTCAAGTCTCTGATTACAAATGACTGCATGATTCAGTTTCTGTACAGCAAGCTAATATTTGTCACTTGTATATGCTTATGTTTTCTGACTTTCAGTTGGTTTTATAACAGATCTGGTTGCTTCCTGTCGTGCATTGTGCTGTTTCTTGTGGGTCCTGACCACATGACCACTTGCTTTTATCAACACCCTAAACACTGCACAAATAGAGAGATGCTAAACTTCCTAATTAGTCTGAGACAACTTTTAAAAATACTTCTTTTTTTAGTGCATTCGTGTCCAAACTATATAATCAGCATAAAAAATCAAGCGAAAAACAGATATAATCACCAAAACCACTTCTGAGCAACCACTTCTCAAGTTCAGAGATCTGAAACTAGCTGTTAAAGTTGCAATGAGGAAGAAATAATGTTCTTCATAACACCCACATATCCGCTTTTTATAACACTTTGTGTAGGTAGAAAACACAAAGTGTACTATTGATAGTTTCTGTAAACATCAGTTTTCTGATATAAGCACAGAGATCAGAAATGTTTTTCTTGATAATCAGATAGACTGCTGAACTGATAAACATCATGATTGTTCAAAGAGTAAAACAGCATGAAACCTCATGCTCTTTAGTAAACTCTTGCGTGACTGAGTTTGTGTCTGCGTGAGTACAATAATACAAAGCTGGTAAGTGACAGGGCTATTTCCCCCAAGTGTCTATGTTTATTAATAATATAGCAAATTACTAATTTGAAAAAGCCCAATGCATCATTATGACCTTTGGAGACTAAGCAAACTGCCAGTCTCCAAGTACTGGTTCAAATTGAGCATGGCTTTAGATTCATTACAAGTCACTTCCTGTCCACCTATAAACCTCTTCTGGCCTGCCTCTCCCACTAAATTTACAATCGGGATGGTCACCCCAACACAAAACACATGTCCATGACCCCTGCTTTGGGTGTGCCTGAGGTCAACAGTGGTTAAAGGGAAGACATATAAATTCAGATAAAATGACATTGTAAAAGGGACAGGAGATCAGAATGTTCTGCTTGCTCAGTCTGGCTTCCATTTAAAGCTAGATATGCTAGTCTCTGCGGCGACACGGTGGCGCAGTAGGTAGTGTTGTCGCCTCGCAGCAAGAAGTTTGCTGGTTCGAGCCTCAGCTGGGTCACTTGGCATTTCTGTGTGGAGTTTGCATGTTCTCCCCGTGTTCGCGTGGGTTTCCTCCGGGTGCTCCGGTTTCCCCTCCAAGTCCAAAGACATGTGGTACAGGTGAATTGGGTAAGCTAAACTGTCCGTAGTGTATGTGTGTGAATGAGAATGTGTGGATGTTTCCCAGTGATGGGTTGTGGCTGGAAGGGCATCCGCTGCGTAAAACAAATGCTGGATAAGTTGGCGGTTCATTTTGCTGTGGCGACCCTGGATTAATAAAGGGACTAAGCCGAAAAGAAAATTAATGAATGAATAAATGAATGCTATTCTATGGGCTTACTTTAGCAAATTGTAATTAAGTTAAATTTAAATCATATATGTTTTTTAAAATTATTAATACTTAACTTAAAACTTATTAAAAACTTAATAATATTTTTAGCATATCTGTTTATGAAGGCAGCATGGTGGCTCAGTGGTTAGCACTGTCGCCTCACAGCAAGAAGGTCATTTGTTCAAGTCCTGGCAGGGACAGTTGGCATTTCTTTGTAGAGTTTACATGTTCTCCCATGTTTGCGTGGGTTTCCGCGGGGTTCACCAGTTTCCCCAAAGTCCAAAGACATGAGCAAGTGTTAGGTTGTCACGATACTGGAATTCGGTACCAATTAATACTGAATTTTTGCAAACCTCCATTTCCAGCTAACATTTGACAAACCAGCTGATCGACGTGACTTTGAAACGCTCCAGTGTCCCTGTATCTGTGTTTACATTTAGCAAACAGCGGTGAGTTAGGTGAACTGATGACCTTCACGGCCAATCAGTCATTTCTGTTGAGCATTTGAACACAATGGCAATCCTCGCTGTTAACGAATGTGCTCAACAGCAATCAAATGTTAGCAGGAAATGGACGTTTTTCAAATTTCAGTATGGATTGGTACCAAATTTCAGTATCTTGACAACCCTATATAAGTGAATTGGGTAAACAAAATTGGCCGTAGTGTATAGGTGTTTGTGAATGTGAGAGTGTAAGGGAGTTTCCCAGTACTGAGTTGCAGCTGGAAAGGCATCAGCTGCATAAAATATATGCTGGAATTGGTGGGTCTTTCCATGATAAATAAGGGACTAAGCCGAAGGAAAATGATTATTTGTGATTGACTTTTGAATGTTTTATGCTTTAAAACATCTCTACATTGTTTTACGGAATAAAATAAATGCAATTTTGCAGTTTCTGTGTGCCTGAAAGACTTTGCTAACAAAGCTTAAACCATCACATGGTTGTGTGTATAGGTGCGTACACGCCATGTTGTAATTATGGTAATTACAGGATTTCAACTTCAACAAAAAAGTCGTCCTAGAATGTAATTATACTGTGTTCACGCCATGTTGTAACTTTGCACAACACATGATATTCTGCTCTGAACTGCTCTCTTCCTGAGACTTGAAATTACACATTTTTACTTTTAACTCTTAACAAGCCCCTGATTTATAAGTCACACAGGAAAATGCCCTTGTAAGCATTAGTTAGCCTCTCCTGGATGCATGCCTGTCATGATCACCAATGATCTAAACACCATAGATCGCTGGAAAACACCTACATTGACATGAACTACAAATCTGCCATGTTAAGGACTACATATTCAGTCATGCAACACACACACACACACACACACACCTGCTCCAAGTCACCAGTGATTGCAAACACTCACATAGCTGAAGCTGCTCACAGACTGATTCATAAGTGCAACTCAAACACACACAATGTTGCTGAGTCTTGTAAACTGTAAGTGAACATTACGATTTGGTTTCCCTTGCCTTGATTTCCGTGTTAGACTTTGCTTTAATTTGTGTGATTATCCCTGTATGCTGCCTGCCTTTTGACTACTTGCCTGCTATTTCGACTACGACTCTGGATTGCCCATATACATCTGTTGGGTCCTGCTTTGACCACTGCTTGCTTGACCATCCTGTTCAATAAAGGCCTGCACAATGATCCTCTCCTTGTTGTCAGCGTCACTGTCACTGTTAAAATATCACTGTATTGAGCATTCAACTCATGTCTTTTTAGATTCATGAAAGTGGTATGATTCAGTTTTGACACTTGACAAAAGAAAGTTTTTGTCCTCAGCTCAGCTTTGGTGAGTGTCATCAGCACAGCAATCATTGGAAAAACTCTTTCTCTTATCTGGCACCTAAACTCTGGAACAGCCTTCCTAGCACAGTTCAGGGAGCAGACACACTCTGTCAGTTTAAAACTAGATTAAAGACACATCTCTTTGCATTAGCATACACATAAAACACAAATGCTGTTGAAATCCAAATACTCTAAAGGATAGTTAGTCTGCATTATTTAGTGCAACCGGAGCTAGGAACACTTCCCAAAAGACATTTTAATTTGACATTTTAACATAACATCTGCGCTTATGTTAGTCTGTTTTTTATTATTCCCAAGGTTTCCATAATCCTGGATCAGGCTGTATCCTGAGCAGCTGCTGTGGTGGTGGAGTAAAGAGCATGAGACCAATCCTTGTAAGACCTCAGTGACAAGAGTTGTCACATTGTTCTAGAAGGGCTAGCCTGTTCACCAGCGACCCCACCTGCGGTTTCTCCGCGATGGACGTCCAGAATTCTCCAGCCTCCGGTGCCTAGACTGCAGCTCTGCACAAGACGTCTGGCCATAGGGGAAATGGTCTTGCCCAACTGAGCCTGGTTTCTCTCAAGGTTTTTTAATTCTTTACTTTCGCCAATTGGTGAAGTTTTTTCCTCGCCGCTGTCACCTCTGGCTTGAATGGTTCGGGACTTGTATGGCTGCGCATCGATGGATTACTCTTCAGTGTTTGGACTCTCAGCAGTGAATATTAAACCACGCTGAATTTAACTAAACTAAACTTCAACACTGAAAACAGGACTGACACTGATTCAATTTTTTATAATGCATGTAAAGCTGCTTTGACACAATCTACATTGTAAAAGCGCTATACAAATAAACATGAATTGAATTGAATATGTTATGCCTTATAGATGGAAAAGAGAACTGGTACAAGAACTGACCCTTGGGGTACTCCAGTAGCAAGATGCTGTGTAAAGAAGTTGAACAGTTTGTGGTTGCAAGTTTATATGATGAGTTCTGGCCATAATTATGACAACATATGTAGTTGTACTATCCTTGTTTTATAAGTCACACAGGAAAATGTCCTTGCAATCATTAGTAGGCCTCTCCTTGATCACATACCATTACACACAGCATTCAGATTATGCCTTTTAGACTCACAACAGTGGTATGATTTAGTTTTTACATTTGACAAAAGAGGGTTTTTGTCCTCAGCTCTGGTTATTGCTTTAAAAAAAGGCTAATGATGTTACTTTTTGAATTTTTTGGCAGACATAATGAAAGAATTCAAATATAAATTGATGGTCATAAAAACTAGTGACTAGAACGTTTACCTTACCCAGCCTGCTGTCTGGATTGAATGCGTTCCAACATCTCTTAGCAGATAGCCTCTCCTGCTTTCCATAAACCATCTGCCAGCAGTCTGTATCTACAGAACATCGCAGAGTGTTATCAAGTTTTACAGTGGAAAAAATTACTCCCTAAAAAAAAGGCATGCTGTGTATTATTTTGTGTTTATTTTTGTTAAGCGATGATAATGAGCTTGTATTTGGAGTCTTTTGTCACACTCAAGTTCTTGTCTAAAACCTAGTGGGCTGTTTCATTGTATACTACCTAGATAGGCAGCTGCTTTCTACGGCTTGAGTCATTTAAACAGAAACTTCCATTATGCTGTGCTCTTTTGGTGACGCGGTGGTGAAGTGGGTAGCACTGTCCTCTCACAGCAAGAAGGTCGCTGGTTTGAGCCTCGACTGGGTCAGTTGGCATTTCTGTGTGTATTATGTATGTTCTTCCTGGGTTTCCTGGGTGCTCCAGTTTCCCCCACAATTCCACAAGACGTGGTATAGGTGAATTTGGTAAGCTAAAAGTTGTCCGTAGTGTGCTTGAATGAGTGTGTATGGATGTTTCCCAGTGATGGAAGGGCATCCGCTGCGTAAAACATATGCTGGATAAGTTAGCAGTCGAAAGTGAAGAGGGCGATCCGTAAAATGAGGTGCCGGATCCGGATCTGGCGTGTTCCGGCACAAATTAAGACCTGGTTCTAACCATAAGTTACTATAAGTTTTTGAATGAATCTGCAATAGTCAGGCGGTACAGTCACACGGCCCTAATAGGAGCCTTTCATTTCCATTTCCAAATTTTATTCACATATATTATTACCATCATTAAAAGGTCACAGCTTTAATGTCATTAATGTTTTCATAGAACTCATAATTACAATTGACTCCTACTTGTACCACACGACCGCTACAGATGCACTTTGCTGTTAGAGTTGCTTCACACCCCCCTAAGCATAAAATGGCAATTTTATAGGAAGTTTCTTGTTGCCATTTTATGTAGGCCAGCCTTTAGTCTTCATTCCACATCCTGTGCTTAGTGAAAGTCTAAGTTAGTTAGTGGTTCAACACATCCTGTTTAATGTGATATGTCATCATTATTTAAAGATAATCGATGAACAACGATACAAAGAACAAACTTAAAAGTAAAAAGTTCTTACTGCTCTAGTTTATCCCATACTTGTACTGTTTAGTGTTTTATTTGATCTACTGTACAGTGTTAGCAATAATTATTTACACAATTAAGCAACTAAATACCTAAACCACTATTACTGTAGTGCATTAAAGACATGTCAACGGGAATAAATATAGATATGTTTTAGTACTTGAGAAGTAGGATGGGTGCATGGATGGATGGGTCACATACATTGACACATCTCACATGTGGTCAGTAAATGAAGAGTAGGGGACCTTTTGTTTAGTTTTTTGACTTTTGCAACTGTTAAAAAGTGGACAATGTTCAATATATTACAGACCTCATTAAATCTTTATTTAGCATTATCCACATGTGACTGTTTTGAAGAAAACACTACTGCAGGACTACTCTGAGATGTTAGCTTAGATGTAGTATTTCTGCTGGATTTTACACAAAAAATGATCATATTCCACATGACCATACAAAACACACAAACAAACAAAAAACAATCTGTCTCAATTTTTTTGGGGGGGGGGGAATTCCATTGATGTTTTCTTTTAAGTGCTTATCTAATTGCTAAAATGAATGTGCATGCGATTCTGTAAATAGACCGTTTCTTTTTATGCCTTCGGTATCACTGCCATTATTCACAAATGTAATTTGATGCACTGCAGGGGCAAGTTCCATCATGCTCTGCCATTGCTTCCTTAATGATCCATGTCTTGTGACCTGTCAAGAAAATATTTGTTCTCACAATAGCACATTCTATTCTGAAACAAATGACATGAACATCTGAGTTAGTATATTTCTGGGTTCAGCAAGTTCTCTGCCACATAGTTCTTCGTATTTGACATTTAGAAAGCTTTGGTATTGGAAAAACTAAACATGGTGTTGGAAATCATATTTGAAATAAAAAATAAAATCATTTTTGAAAGCAAATTGCATTTGGTGTTGGAAATATGATTTACGTAATGGAATAAATATGGTTACGTAAAGGAATAACTATTGCTAAAAAATCCCTTAAAGGGTGTACGCTATTAAGGTCACTGTTGCTTTTTAAAATGAAACAATATTGCACAAAGTAAATATGAAACTGAAGTCTGCAGATAATTCTGATACTATATTTTCATACTGAACTGCAGTTTGTCTGCTTTCCTATGTCTATTTGCATATTTAGTTATAATTGGTCTTGTCTCTCCTATGTATATTTGAATATCTAGACACCTCTCTCCAAAAAAAGCTACTGGGTTTAGTCTTATGTGCAGATGCTCAGTGTCACTTCAATAACAAAACAGCTCTGATAAAACCTTTAGTTAACATACACTTAAAATCACATGTATTCTCTTAAGGAAATGCAAATCTGAATACCTGAAATCAAAGCATTGATTTCCAGCAAAAGCATGGTTGCAATATTATTAGACCATGGCATATTTTCAAAGTTCTAGTGCAAAATGTTCCCATTCACGTTCTTTCATAACAAGGAAGAATTACAGGAATGTAATGATAGCGTCGTTTCATCTCAGCGTTGATCTCTGCATATGTTTAGTTCACTAATGCAGGTGTTGCAGCTGGAGTCACATTAAAACAGATCTTAATAGCCCAACTTCTACAAAAATTAAACAAACGTTGCAAGACTTTCATTTCTAACCTTATTACTTTACTCCCCTTTGAAGCACCTCTCAAATGAACACAATTCTATTGTCCCAGGTGACAAAGGTTGAAAGATTTGCCGCCAAACCTTTAAAAGGCTTATGGCTATATGCTAAAATGTTTCATATTCACAGGCCCCTGTTGCATGGCGAAGGCCTCTATGTTCAATTAATATGAGGACAGCTTATCTCTGGATGTTCTTTTTCTCAGAACAATGGACCTTTCTGAGATGAAGAGGCTGGTTTCATTTCAGTGGTGGGACCCTGTCGTGTATTAGGTTCTCAGATGCAAAACTGATGGAAAAGATGAGCTGAAGCTAATTGGACTAGCACCGAGAGCATGTAAAAGAAGAAGTTGCTGCTGTTTGCTTTAATCCCATAGTACCCTTTTTTTTCATTTGTTGTTGTTGTCATGGCAACTGGTTACTTTGCTCACTTATTTCTAGTATACTTGACTGGTATTCTTTCATAACCTTATTGAATTCAGGCCCGCAGTCAGCCTGGTGAAAGGGGTGGTTCTTTTTTCTTAAAATATGGACCTTTTGCAGGTATTGCCTCATTTTCTATTTAATAATGAGGTTTAAATACTATTAAAGCACTATTTTTTCTGGATTAGCTTGTCGGATTGTCATCAACCACAATTTTTGATATGAAAATATGAAAATTATACTATTCAAAATAATAGTAGTAGTACAAAATAATAATATTTTCTTTTATAGGACAAACACAAACTGGTCGGCACAATTACCATTTGTCTGAAGCAACAGCCAAAAGAGGGTTCTGCTTGGTCTTAAAGCCTTCTTCGATGGATATTTTCACAATTTATTATGACAAAGCAAACAAAAAAGACACATAAGCTTGTGTATGGGATAAATTCAGTACCTTTGTCAGTGAGGGTTGGGTCTTTTGAACCACCCGAACCCCCCGTCCGTGGGCCTGGAGTTTGGTCACTCGTTTATAAGCTATTAATTTTATGTGAAACTGCTTTGTTTTTGCTGTTTATTTGCATATCCTATTGACTTTATAATTTAGGATTTAAAGTAAAAATAAAGTAAAACTAATGTAAAATATCTGTAAAAAGATTCTTCACTCCTTGTTCAGCCTGATTCACTGTAGCATATACTCCATTTGTTTTATTAATCTCTTAATAAATCTAAAAATTGATAAATAATTGGACTTTTTTGAGATCTTGTCAGTGACTGTTGGAAAAAAATAATATAATTAAAATATATATATATATATATATATATATATATATATATATATATATATAATATAAGTGCACCTTCCAAGCTTTATGCAGGTATGTCTCTCATGTGTATCTGTCATGTATTTGTAGAGATTCCGCAGTTTTTTTCTGACCTAAGGGGAGCGCATGTCTCACATGGACTACTGTTTTGTGGCCATGGCTGCATTAAAAATAATGAGCTCAGACAGAGAAATTACACATAGTGTTGGTTTCATACTGATTACTTTATCAAGCAATGTTTGTTTTCAACATGCACTTGCTGCATTTAAAAGTAGACACTTCAAGCTTTCTATAGATACATGTCTCATGTCTGTGTGTTTTGTTTATACAGCGTCTTAGTGCATTTTACTGAAGCGTTTCTAAAAACAGGTGGCAGACATAGAAAAGAAAGGATGCCTACATTGTTTATTTTCCTTATTTTACAAAAGCACTCACTTTTGTTGTTATTGTAAGTGTACACAAAAAAAGTAGACACTAAGATTCAATTGATGTATTGCTCTTATCTGTACAATCTAAATTGAGAGTATAAATTGCATTCTTTTCAACGTTATCAGGACAAGACGTCTCAAACCACAAATACACGGTCATCGACCCCTGAGGGTTAAGCTAAAGTAATAAGCTGAACAGTTATTTTAAAGTGATGTTTTGGCTGGAATATCATGTGAAGATAGAAATCAATATCTAAATTAAAATAAAGGCCAGTTCATCTCAAAACAGATAACTAATAATAAACAATATCATTCCAAATATAAAAGAACAGCAGAATTCACTATAAAAATAACAAAGAAACCATAACTATTGTAAGTCTCAGAATTTTTCCATGTACACTTCAGGTAAGTACTGGTCTGAATTTTTGAAACAACTGACAAACCTTTCAAAATACACCAGACATGAGCTCCAAGGTTGCTAACTGGTTTGGTTCATGATTTGTAAAGCTTAAATTAAGACTTTTTATTAACAATTTTTTTTTGGGGGGGGAAACAATAAATGTAAAAAAAAAAACTTCAGACAAATGAGAGGGCACTAATACATTCTTAAAGAGTTATCATTATGTATTAAATATAAACAAGCACTGACACTATGCATCTACTGTATGTAAGTAATACAGATAAAAACGACTAAAGAAACTCACAGTGCAGCATTTCAGACTTCACAACGTCAGCCAACGTCAAAGTCAGAGTGTTGTTGTGATTGAAAAAAAGCCAATGGTGTTTTTGACAATAAAACCTCACTTCAGTAGGCAATTTTTTTGACACGCTCTGGTTTCTGGAAATCAGTTTTGCTTCCTGATGACATCATCCATTTTGTTAAGATGGCAAGCGATGATTAATTGGGACGCAACATGAAGTCTGTTTCTAGTCGATGACATGACAAGAACGCAGTCGAGTCAAGGCAAGTCAAAAACACAATCTGACACGGTGACAGACAAAAAGCATTGCGTGGAAGTCTGAATCTGACATTTCTGATGGAAACTCATGTACAATTATCCCTGTGTGCACTCGGTAGCTGAGAGCTCACCTCAACCTACAGCAAACCTCTGCCTCTACTCTTTCTGTACAGAGAGGAACTGCAACAAATGGCTCACTGCTATTTATAAATGCTGGAAAGTTGCCAGTAATGCAGCAACAAAAACAACCTTTCACTGTTGACGAGTCATGAAATCCGGAATACCGGGAGGGTCAGAAGTTTAATGTGACTAGGTGTGGCCGCCTCGAGGAAGCGTCTGATAGACAAGGAAATTCAGGAGAAAACGGGAGATTTTCCAATTTCCCACAACACGGAGAACGGAAAACATGTGCACAATAAAAGACTGACCTCGTATCATTGCCTCTAATGTGAAAAACAACATTTTGAAATATCGTTTATGCACTTAAATCATTGCCCTTGTTTATTTATTATCAACAATTGCACGCTTAATAGATTGTCTCAGTCTGTGCAATGACCAAAACATTAGATGTAATTATTTGATGTGGTTTGAATATGTTTCAATTGATTGGCGAAACAAAAAGGAACCACTTAATCTGTCCCCACAGGCAGGCACTCGATTCGAACCAAAAAAAATCTATATGCAACATTTTGAGATGAATAATGAAAATCAAATAATGTAGGTGGAGAGGCTGAGGTAGAGGCGCATTCATAATGTATGTCCTCACGCAGAACCTTTTATGAAGTCCATTCTCATCTTTAAACGCTGGAAATTTATTCATTGCTCTTTCATTTTAGAGTGAGACAAATATTGGTGAAGACGCCGAGAGTGGCTCTGTTAACGGTGCGTTCCCAGCCCAGGTCGACTGCTGAGGAATGAGTTGCTGTTTATTTATTGATAGTCCCATTTATTCTCATCTATGTCGGTTAATCAGGGATGCTCCTGTCATTCTCACAAAACTCATTACAGAGTCACACTGCTGCACATTCACTCTAGCCCCTCCCCTTATTTGGGATATGGATTATATTAGTCCGATTCAATCTCATTTAATTTTTCTATGGTTATTTCCATCTCTGAGGGATGCAATACCTTTCATTGAAACTCTATGGAGAGATTTTTGAATGCTATAACTAAATTAACACCGTGGTTCTGACATTTTGTCTGATTTTTAAATATGTCTGCATCAATATTTTAATTTTTTATTTAGAAAATAATTAATGTCACTTCCCTCTTAAAATATCTTCTCTCATTGATTCAAATGATTCAGATTCTGATTGAGTCCATCAATACCAAGAATCAATTCCTCACAGTTGACAGCTTTTCTCTTATTCATACAGGATTTGAGGAACAGGCTAACATCGTTTCAGCACACCACAGGATATCATGGGGTACTTTCAGTGACCACTAAATCCTAATTTATATCCTGACCATTATTTCCTTATTTAGTTTAACGTTAATGGTCATACAACTAGAAGTAAACTGGCAAAATTGTATATTAAGCTGCTTAAATTATTATATTATATTTAAGTTAATTATTTGGTATAATGCACTTATATACATGTTTTTTTTTTACATTGCACTACACTATTGACACTATTGCACTACACTATAGTCTCTTACACCTTAAACCTACCCATTCCAACAAAAATATCTTTAACCATAACTGTAGCCCCACACCTCAATTGCACCATAAGTGTTGTGCAATTCATTATGAACAAAATACAGTGTACTTATCTTTGATGCAAGTAACTAGTAGTTAAGGACATTTTATATCAATTGGGACCAAATTGTTTATTGAAATGCATTAATTGCACAAATGATATAAGAACGGGGCGGTGGCTCAGTGGTTGGCAATGTCACCTCAGAGTAGGAAGGTCACTGTTCCGTGCCCCGGCTGGGTCAGTTGGCATTTCTGTGTAGAGTTTGCATGATCTCCCTCGTGTTCGCGTGGGTTTCCTCCGGGTGCTCTGGTTTCCCCCGCAGTCCAAAGACATGCGCTATAGGTGAATTGAATAAGCTAAATTGGCCGTAGTGTATGTCTGTGAATATAAGAGTGTATAACTGTATCCCAGTGCTGGATTGTGGCTGGAAGGGTATCCACTGTATAAAACATATGCTGGATAATTTGGTGGTTAATTCCACTGTGGCGACCCCTGATCAATAAAGGGACTAAGCCAAAGGAAAATGAATGACTGATTAAAGAACACTGGATCTCTGAACTGCATGTATTATGTACTGTTAAAATTGACTTTAAACATTGACTTTAAATTCATACTATTATATTGTATTTCAGCAGATTGCATGCTGAAATAACCATAACACTACAACACTGAAATGAAAGCATGCCGTTTATTTGTTATGTATTAATTGTGGTGCTCAAAACCTTCCATTGCACACAACATAATCCAGCTTCACCGTGTAATGCAGTTTATAAGCCTTTATAAGGTTTAGTATTTTATATTCAGGCACATTAAAGGCAATGAAAAGAACATAATCTTTGCCATGAGAGTTATAGTAAATAACTACACCTACACATGTAAAAATATGTTCTAGTTATGCAAATGCAATAGCACAAAAGAAATACTGACGGTTATTTCATTGAAGCAAACTGTTCATAACAAGCTGTTTGTAGAAATACACTGAACAGGAGTCAAATTAATGATTAAAGAAAAAGCAAATTAATGATATAAATGATAAAAATAATAATACAAAGAAACTGATTCCCCTTTGGAATCAACCTTGAAATTGACTTTCGGAAGCCCATTTTACACAAATACATATGATTCTTCTGTGTTTTAATGAACAGTCTTTAACTTAATTTTGTTAAAGTTCTAAATGGCAGTGTAAATAAACAGACGTTTTTTCCTGTGAAAAATGACTCAATCCACAGCAAGCTGTATCGCTTAATCTCTCTTTAAATGCTTATGAGGCTCTTTGAGGCTGCAGGATTCATATACTGTAATAATAATAAAATGTGAAATTACACTGGGCTGTCTCACACGTGTATAATTGTTACATATAATACAGTTGAAGTCATATTTATTAGTCCCCCTGAATTATTAGCCCAGTTAATTTTTTTTCCCCAACTTCAATTTAACGGAGAGAAGGTTTTCAACACATTTCTAAACATAATAGTTTTAATAACTCATTTCTTATAACTGATTTGTTTTATCTTTGCCATGATGACAGTAAATAATATATTACTAGATATTTTTCAAGGCACTTCTATACACCTTAAAGTGACACTTAAAGGCTTAATTAGGCTAATTAGGTTTACTACACAGGTTAGGGTAATTAGGCAAGTTATTGTATAATGATGGTTTGTTCAGTAGACTATCGAAAAAAAGTTACCTTAAAGGGGCTAATAATTTTGACCTTAAAATGGTTTTTAGAAAATTAAAAACTGCTTTTATTCTAGCCAAAACAAAACAATTAAGACTTTCTCCAGAAGAAAAAATATTATTAGACATACTGTGAAAATTTCCTTGCTCTGTTAATCATCATTTGGGAAAGAAAAATTCAAAGGGGGGCTAATATTTCTGACTTCAACTGTATATCATTGCTTGACTTTGCAGCCCACCTCATCAATGAAAAATGGATTCAAACAAACATCTATTCAATTCAATTCAATTCACCTTTATTTGTATAGCGCTTTTACAATGTAGATTGTGTCAAAGCAGCTTCACATAGAAGGTTATAGTAAATTGAAAATGTCAGTTTAGTTATTAGCTAGTATATTATTAGCTAGTATATAGCTGAGTTCAGTTCAGTTCAGTTCAGTGTTGTTTAATATTCACTTCTTAGAGTTCAAACACTGAAGAGTAATCCATCGGTGCGCAGCTCTAGCTGCAGTCTATGACAATACTGTATATAACAAATGCTCAACTGCACAGTCTCTGAGCTAGTTGCTGTTAAACCACAGCACCACACTGGCTAACACAGCCTTGCACATGAAGGATGCTGATCTAATTATAACAGGAGTGAACTGAAGCCAGTGTTTTCGTAACTATAACCAAATGAAACAAACACGAATTACATTGAAAAATCACTTCTATCTTTCAGAAAAATTGTCGGTAAAGATTCATCGTTTAAAAGCAATGACAAATGTTTTGCACACACAAGCCATCTAGGATTTCCCTTCATATGTAAAATGTATGTATAAAATTTAGTTGCTGTCTAGTATGAAGATTCTGTGTTGGCACATGTGAGCCTCTAAAGTTGCATCCAAACACATAGCGGGATTGCTTCATTGTTCACATGCAGAAAAAAAGGAAAGGCACCATTGCTAGCTGCTTTGCTATCTTTTTTTTAAAAAAAGGGATATGGTTGGAGACCATATCTTGGAGATGGGCTCATTGAAAGAACTAACTGGATACATCTAAAATGGCAGGAAATTCAAGTCAATTACGGCACATAAATACATTCAGACAGTTAGAAACCTAACTAAACACAAAAACTAAACTAAAACTTCATCCGATGTCATCCGAACAACATACCACTAAAACAAGCTGAATCTGCTGTAATCTGATATCATGGTTTGCGTTGCAGACAAAAAACAACTAGCAAGGTGTATCTGGTGGGAAAAATGTTTATATCTCAATCGCACGCCAGCTGACTCATTACTTAGAATAGCCCTGAAATGGACACCACAAGGAACAAGAAATCGTTGGCAAACGAAAGAAACATGGCTAAGAACAGTTCAGAAGGAGCTGAAAAGTAAAAGGGCTTATACTCTCCAGACAGCCCCCAGAATTGCAGAAGACTTTGTAGAGTTGTAGAGTTCTAAATAGAGATAGTTTTGATTCTTATCAGTGCAAAGTCATAAGGCACATTTGTACATGGCACACACATTTCTGAAAATTATAATTCTGAGCTAAGAAGACTCCGTTATTTGCAATTTGAGGGATTTGCTAGAAAAAAGCTGCCAAAATAAGGCTAAATACAGGTGGTGTTTGTTGATTTTAGTTAAATCCTCCATGTAAAAACAACCACATTATGAGGTGTTCACTGCCTTAGGCTCTGTGAAAGAACTTGAAGACAAGCTGTCTACAGCAGTCAATGAAGGAATGTTTTTTGTTTTATGTTGTCTGTTTGCATTGTTTAAGATGCATAAAAGAAAACTGAATGAAATCTAACAGGAGAAATGTGTTAAATAAAATATAATATATTATAAATTACATAACACATAGTTAATCATATGTTACCCAAATAATAAGCAACGTGTCTGTATATTTAACTTATAAAACTTTGCATTTTGTTATGTATACAGTGTTATTAATAAATGCTGCAGAAGCTTTGTTAATTCATGTTAACAAATAAAACCTTAATGCAAAGTGCAATTCCAGCAGAGCTTTCTGCAATAAAGTATAACTGCAGTATAAACATTGCTATATAATTTAGGGAAACAAGCCAGAGTTTTATTGTGCCAATATAATAGTATACCGTAAATGAATGAATCTAGCTCTCATCCAAAAGCAGATATTTCCCAGGTATCCTGAGAGAGTGAACGAGGAAATGGCTGGACCATCTGTCTGCTTCTCTTGCACATTTATGAACATATATCTCTCAACATTAGTGTGGAAAGTAGGGCAACACTGTGGCAGCTCACACTTGTTTATACTGTCCTTCCCTTTCCTGCTTGGGTTCATCAATATCCTGATCTCGGCTTACAGCCACTTTCATGCATTTAAAAACTGTTTACAAGTTCCTCATTCTATTGCTGCCTGTAGCTTGTCTATTTCATGATATAAAATTAGTCTCACATTTAAATACAGTCAACACGCATATGTACTTTCTCAGACACTGTGAGCTATAGTAAACAAATATTGACTGAAACTTCACAATATATGAGA
>CAIGQQ010032701.1:3654-16096 GCA_903798035.1 Danio albolineatus | reverse complement strand
TGGTAATCTCAAAACTCAAAGCATTACATAAAAAATCTTCTAAATCATTTTAAACAGGTAGTTTGAACAAGCAGCAGTAATCTTTTTGTAGAATGAAACCTGATATGCATCACATTGTGCTTTTTCAAATAATAAAAAGTCTAGTTCAATGAAGAAAGCATCTCTATTTACATTATACTAAATGTGATGCCACAAGGTTTGCATGATTAACTTTTTTGGCATATAAAAAGAGAATGAATGTGTGCACTCGTCAAAATTCTTAGTTTTCAAATAGAATTAGACCTAGAATTGCCTTAACAAATCGAAATCTTTATATTTGGTGCCCCGCAGTGTTCAAGATATGGTAACGGCTTTAGGTATGTTTAGATATCATTACCAATTTAATATACAGTATTATGATGTCCTGTAGTCTGCTATTGTATGTTATATGCTGTAGAGGACATGTATCTCCAGCAGGGGGCATCATAGTTTAACACTAGCTTTCACAAATCATTTTAAAACAAAAACTGCTTAATAAAAAATTACTGTCTTACATTATTGTAGTTATTATTAATATTATTATTTTTTATTGTTAATGAATCCTTAGGTCTTACCAGTAGTGGCGCTGACCTGCACTGCGAGCGTGGCATACTGCAGTGCTTCCTCATACTGCTTTTGCTTCATCAGGAGCTCTGTCAGTTTACTTAACAGCCTGAACTCTGAGTGCACATCCTTAATGCTGCGTGCAAATGGCAAACTCCCATCCTTTTGAGAGGGGGGGATCAGAGAATAATCAGATAATATTTAAATCCATGATAGAGATTTCCTAGCAATTATTGGAGTGTTTTGGGTAATATATATTGTGATCATGAAGTGAGGCCTACCCTGTAAAAAGGTAGGGCTGCTATCTGGTTTCTGTGTCCTTTGAAAAACACATCTCCTGCTTCCTCATAAATGCTCATAGCGAAGCATGGGTCATTCATCCTGAGGGCTGTCTTTACTGCTGCCTGTAAACATTTGTTTATGGAGAAATGAGTTATCACAGCAGTTGATAAAAGCATGCATGTACATGATACAGGAATAAGTTCTCATTAGAGATCACCATAGACTTAAAACAAAGATAACAATTTTTGTAGAATTTGTGCACACCTTTTTAAATCAATATGCAAAAAAGTATAACTCTCATTTTAAATCTATTATTTATCATTTTGTAATACACTACTATAATACACTATAATCATTACCTGTAGGTACATGTCAGCCAGTTCGTCTTCATTGATTAGATAGTAGATACGGCCCACTTGTAACCATGTCTCAGACTCTTCCTGTCTTTTTCCCAGATCTATGGAGATCCTCAAGCTTTGCTTTGAGCAATCAAGAGACTTCCTAGATGACCTGTAAGGATTTTAGAAAGGAAAGACTTTTGAAATCACTGATTTATCTGTTGCTATTGGACCAGGTTCCAAAATACTGAAAGTAGTGATGTGCTGTTTTGTGTAGCATGTGTATCTTACTTCTCAGTGTTGAGTGAGAGATACAGGCTGCTCAGGAGTTCAAGGTACTCTCCTTCTAGCTGTTTATTCTTGAGTCTTCTGCACAGACTCACACAGTGCTCATAGTAAACAATACACTGTCCATACAGCAGCAAATCAGCATAATGACGACTTAAAACCTTTGCCACAACCATTTGACCTGCATTTGGAAGGAATTGGTTATTACTTAATAACGAACAGACCTAAAATTATTTATCTGATAATTACAATTATTTTTGTAACATTGAAATGGCCCTAAAAGTATTTTGACTCATTTAGACAATTATTTTAGGTCATTATTACAACTGATTAATTTGGTTAAAAAATGGAATCACATTGATATTTTGGATAATACCATATTAACATTTAAATATGGCTTAAGTGTCCAAATACTTTTGGGGCCACTGTATGCAATAAATAATATTTAAACTCACTGTGCAGATTGTTAGCACTAATTGCGATTAGAAGGCCCATCTCGAACCACAGTCTAACTTCCTGGCTCCCCCCTCTATCCTTGTAGCTTCTACCCAGCCATAGCAGAACCTGGACATGCTCCTGGTCTGTAGGGCTCTCTGAGAGAAACTGGAATAGATGGAAGGATTTGAGTAGAAAGCACTCTGCCAGGCCCGAAGCCCCTATGGATAGGGACAAGCATCCCAAATTAGCCAGAGCCAGGGCTTCATTACGTTTGTTCCCATTCTCTCTGGAGATTTGCAGAGCACAATAAAAGTTTCTTGCTGCTTCCTGAACTCTGCCTTGTTTGCGTAAACATAGAGCTAGGAGATTGTAAACTACCCCACGCTGTGTTGGACTGTCAGTTTCATTCAAAGACTTAAGAAGAGGATGCAGATTGTTCTGAGCTTGAATGGGTTCATCTGTCATTACCAAGAGCCAGGCTAGCAGTATGGATGCCTCAAAACCCTCCTCCTCGTTAATTTGATTTCCAGTCTTTGCTGCATGTTGGGCAAATGGCACTGCTTTTTTTAGTGCTCCATGTTGCTGGTAAACACTAGCCAGGCTCAGGCACAGGTCCCTTTGAGTCTTCAGGTCCTCCCCTTGACTGGCTATTGCCAAAGCCTGCTGAAGGTAAACCACCACCTGCGCAGGAAGCACAGAAGTATTTTCCTTCCAGTGAGGATTAAGCCTGACTGAGTTTTTGATAAAGAGTTCAATTTTCTGGAATGCATCATTCAAGGAATGATCTTGCCCTGAGTCTAGACTTAAAGAGGCAAGTGTGAGGAAAGGTAAATACTTTTTGTGGTAAAGCCTGCACAGCAGCCAGTTGAGATCAACTGGGGCCATTTGCCTCCCTTCTTCCACAGACAGTGTGATGATAAGAAACTGAAGCCTCTCTACAAATGGTAAAGCTTCTTCTATTTTCCTTAGCTGGAGAAAGAGACAAAGAGAGAGATAGCATGTCCGAGCCTCTAGGTACTTGTCTTTTTCAATTATGGCTCTGCGCATGATTGGTTGTAGCAGCTCAAACTCATCCACAGAGCAGAAGTTGTGGCAAGGAAGACAAAGAATCAGAGCACTTGCTTTCTCAAGTATGAATGGCAACTTGTCCATCATCTTCTGTTTTAGGTAAACGGAAGTGAGATTGGTGTAAAGGGCTATTAGAAGTGGTTTGTCATTAAAGCCATTAACAGGGACCTTTGAAGCCTCCTCAAAGTACACTCGTGCTTGTGAGTACTTTAGTTTCTTGGCACATAGGCGGCCGAGGAGGAAGCAGGCACGCCGATGGGCCCACAGCATTCTGCCTTTCTTAGCTCCTTCTCGCAGGTTTTCCAAATGTTGTAGCACCTCGTCCTCAGGAAGGCCATTGAAGAAAGTGTCCAGGAAAGAGTAGGAGAGGTCATAAAGAGTTTTAAAAGTGTCTTGGAAATATTCCAGGTTGAGGAGGGTCAGGATTGGGTCACACCTCTCAGCTTCCTCAGTCTCCCAGATACCCTCATCCATAAAGTTTGGAGGGTCTTCCTCATATTCGTCCATTTCTCTGAAGGTGTCCTCCAGGCTAAAAGAGAGGACTTCAGAGTCTCGGTCAAGATGATTTCGAGAAGCAGAGAATGATTGCCTTGGGGATGAGTGGTAAGGAGTTGCATCACTCTTTTCAGATATAGTGCTCTTTCTTTGATCCACTGTGGTTTTCTGTTCTGCAGGTTACACAAAGTGTACATTTTAGAATATTTTATAGTACATACTGTAATAAACATGCAATGAAAAAGAAGAAAATTAGGAATGAGGTTGATAAAGGATTGTCTGTGTGCAAAATTTGGTGATGGCTTGGCTTACCAGGAATTGGGTGGTTTCTGATGTAGGTGAAATCAGAGTCATCAAGTCTGTCTGCAGGTTGTAAGAGAAACAAATATAGATTTGTCACTGCTGAAAGAGATATCTCCCTCAAACTTATGATTTCTGCCATCATATATCCACCCTCATGTTATTTCAAATTAGTTTGAAAGTCAATCTACATCTTTCTTCTTTCATTTTCTTGAAGGCACGTACATGATGACATATTGTTTTAGTAAACTGCTAAAAAAGTTTATTCAATGTCTCCATGAGAGACAATGCATCATCTCTTACCCAATCTGTACACAGTGCTTATGTCAGTGGAGAAGAGATTTGTCAGTACATCTGACTGGCAGGGCTCAAGGCAGGGGTTAAGTTTAGACAGGGCCGTCCTTTCCTCCTCACTCAGAAAGACCAATTGTCCATTGCTGTGCAAAGCCAACAAAGACAACATTATCATCCACATGACTCTCATTCGGGTCGCTTCATCACATCATCACATAACTCCACTAGCCCCCCTTCCAACACCCTCATCACCCCCAGCTAGACAGAGGCACATTCAACAAAGGTCAACAGAACAAAATTGCTTTTGCCAGCTGGTTGCCTTCAATTGGTATGTCAGTATCATCGAGAGGCACATTAGATAAATGGTTTCGCAAAATAAAGAGAAGGTCATTTGTTTGAGTACACGCTGACTCTATGAATATAAATACAGTAAATACAGTGGAACTGTTTACTTACAGTCTCTCAGTACTCTCGGGTTTTACATGGGCTTTGTGAACAAATCCTATCTCTCCACTGGTGAGGTGCCTTCCTATGAACATACTCAGAGAATTGAAAAGAAATCCTTCAATCTTGATTTGGTCTCCTATGCGTAAGTTCAGCTCATCTTTCACCTCTGGGTAATGGTCCACTACTGCCACACAGGTCCCTACCACTGAAACATAAGCAAAATACGGTTTGTATTAACACAATTTTTTGTTGATTAATAATTAAACTAATATTCGGGGTTCAGTAATGAAACTCAGCTGGTTGATATAGTGGCCTAATGTGGATTAACCCAAAAATAGTGTTGATGCATCCTTCATTCTCTTTAAAAACTGGACAATATCAATGCTACAGTAAGGCATTTAAATTGGAAGTAAATGAGGAAAATTTTATGGGAATTTAAAGGTCCTTTTTCAGATGTTATTATCAGTATGTTAATACTTGTTACTGTTTTAATGATATCTACAAAACAGTGTCAAAATTTGCAATTATAAGATTTAAATATGTTTACAGCCGTATACAGCCGAAGCTTGCAGTTTGTCACTGCCACCTAAATGGATCAGCATTTTTTTTTTCACATAACCCCATAGTTCAGTTTCTCATCAAATCTTGGCCATTGAGCTCCACCACAGGGGCTAATATATGTCCTGGCCACTCTTATTGTTTTGGTTGATATTACATCAAACGTAGAATAAAAAATGCACATTACTAAGCACTTCACAGAACCTTTAAGGCTTATCTTGATAACACTGTAGGTTTTCCAAATAATTCTGAAGAATCTCACCGATAGGATGCTCAAAGAGGTCTTCTGTAACTGAAATTCCTCCTGCATTTCCTGGATATTTCTTAAGGAACCATCTAGAAATGAGTGTGCATTTGTAAAGATATTAATAACTGTATTTTTTCAGAACATGTGTAGAACCCAAGTAGCCATTCAGCTAGACTAATCTGTTGTCCCAAAAATCCATCCTGTATGAGCTTAGAAAGTCAGTGTCACTTACTGATAAAATGGATAAGGCAGAGGCTGCATATCATGCACAGGCACCAGACCATGTTTGCCTGTTGACAGTTGTGTACCCTCCCATATGGCCTCTTGTCCGATGTCTTTCACCATGACCAGGTCATTCCTCCTGTAGTTTAGCTCCTCTTCCTCCTCTTTGCAGTCACTGTTATATAAAGTCTTGCCAAAGAATGTACCTGAAATGGTAATGAGACTGTCCTTAGTTACTTGCTTATTCCTGTTCTAAACAATAGTCAACATTTGAAGTGTGTAACAAACCTTTATCAAAGTTGTCCTAAAACTATTGAGCAACACCCAATCTTCTTTTAGGACAATTTTGAAAAACTTTTTCGATCCAATTCAAAAGTTAATTGACTTCAGAGAAAGCGAGGGAAACAGGTAAGCGCATCTCCTTTCTCTTTTGTAAACAGATTATCATAACGTAACATAAGTGTTTTATATCATTTCTGTCATTATAGCGGAGTATGCTGTGAGAATAATACACTCTATTTCATGTTTTGTATTCTTAATGTTGGTTCTGGTGATGATTGAGATGTTTTGCTAACTGAAACGAAGCCTTGCTAATGCATTTAGTGTTGTCATGCGAGATCCTAACGAGAGTGAGCTTTCTGTATGTTTCCCTTTTAGAGAGAGCTGAATGTAAATCTGCAATATCTCCTGAACAGTGCGTGTGTTTTCTCTCAGGCGTGTTTAGTATTTTGCTATAATATATTTTAGAATTTAAGGAAATGTTTTGTTTCTACTATATTCACAGAAAGCGAGTGAAACTATTAGAGAGCTGAATGTAAATCTGCAATATTTTCCTGTAAATTACTGTGCATTTGTGTTTTGTCTCAGGTGTGTTTAGTAATTTCCTGTATTGTTTTCGAATTTAAGAAAATATTTTGTTTCTGCTGTAGTTTCACAGAAAGTGAGTGAAACTATTAGAGAGCTGACTGTAAATCTGCAATATAAATCTGCAGTCTCCTGTACTGTGCATTTGTTTTTTCTCAAAGAAAATAAGCGAGACAGAGAATAAACCATAGGTCATCTACAAAAAAAAAGTTAATTGACTTGAATTACTCTTTAAATATTTTTCAACAAGTTTATTCCTAAGCTAATGCAACAAAAGCAAGAACATTTAGACCCATATGCTGTTTTGTACATGTTTTGTCTGCCTTTAGGCTATGACCTTAAGTAGAGTGAAAAGCAAGGGACTGTTTTGCATAAATATTACAATAGTAGACAAATCCTTACCTTCCTGAAGCAGAAGTCCCAAGTAGAGTGTCGCTAAGTGGTCCTCATCCACTGTTACACAAATCTCCACATCGCTTAGCAATGCAGGGTCCAGCCAGAATGACTGGTCACAAAGAAAGTTCTCAAGGCATCTTGCTACATATCCTACAATATAAAATAAATATTTATTAAGTTAAATTGTATACAGATATATTGATGTTGGGTAGATGTACCAGAACATTTGATTGACACCAACCAAGTGCCAGGTAAGTGGAGAACTTCCAGATCTCCTCGACAGTCTTAAAGGTGATGACAAAGCTGTCTTTCTCCGCATGAACAGACAGTAGTCGTGCAGACAAGTCCTGTGTGTACAATATCAGCAAGAACTAAATGTAATGAAGATTGAAATGACTTAAGTAATCAATAGTAACAAGTTCATAATGGTGCCAGTACATTCATGTCTGACCTTGAAGAGCTGAACGACATCCTGGCTGTTGCTCTCAACTACCCGGAGTCTTGTACGCAGTGCCTCTTGAAGCTGATCGTCAGGTGCTACACTCGATCGCCACCTCCCGCTAAACAACAAAACAACATCTCCAAGGAACAAAGCAGAAAAAATGGAGTTAAGTAGCCACCACAAAGTAGCCAAGATTTACGATCAGTTACATGAGCAGTAGCAGGAAAGCTCTTGTGATGTAGGGTGTGATTATTGCCGTCCAACATCACAGCGTTAGTAACAAACCAATATGTTGTTTTTTTTTTTTTTTTGCAGGGACAGCACTATGATTGACCACATCACTAAAGATACACCATTAGGGCAGAGGCTGAGTGTTCGCATTAAGGAAGTCTGGCAGAGTGTGCTTAAGGAGTGCAGCCATTAAAGGCCATTATGTAGATGGAGGCCATTATTCTCACACAGGTCTACTGGACACAGCGATCCTTGCTGCAAATACCTGGAGAGAGGCGTTCTCCTGCTGACGACACTGTGCTGCTTCCGCTGAACGTTTCCTTCCTCCTCCAGTAAATCTCTCTGCTTATGCCTTCTGCCTCCACCTCGGCCTCAGCCTCCGCTTCCTCATCTCCAGTGGCAAAACAAAGGAAACCTGAGGTCAACACCGCTTAAGAGAACTCAAATGCAGTTGTAGTTTGGTCAGCTTTAACAATACGCCAGATCTACTTTATGAATATATTTATGGTCGATCTTACTGAAAAGCAAAAAATGAATAGTTAAAGACTTACAGAACATTTAAAGACAAGAGGAACGTTCCCTACAGTATGTCATTTGTGCACTTCCTGCAGATTTTGATTTTACAGTAAACGGGCTTCACCAAATACAGTAGTTCTTCATTCCAATATATTGTATACTAATTAGCATGCATATAAAAAATATGAGAGCTGTGTTTACAAGCTCGTAAAGTTGTGGACATAAACAGGAAGTGCTAGCCATATCATAATGGCTCTATAAATATGATCCAGATGGTTTAAATAATAGCCTCTTCCTCATCTCCGGACGAGTATGAATTTCCCACATTTGTTCGTTGAAGAGGGAGGATGTTCCAAACAGCTGGTTTGTGTAATGTATTCAACGTAAACACGTTTGTAAAAGACTCGTGTAATTCTCAGACTCTCAGTTATTTCTGAAACACTCATGCATGACTCAAGAAATCCTCTTACCAGCTGTCATGGCATCATTGGGTGGAAAGAGCTCACTGACGGCTGCTAAAGTGTATGGAGGGTCATTCCACAAGGCATCGAGCTCAGCAGGCGATATCGCTATTGAAAGGGAGGGTGAGGTTTAGGGGAGCGTTATTAAATTAGCCATATGTCAAGCTGAAGCTTTTAGGGTAAATGCTTAATTAAATGAACGTTGAACGTATAACAAAATCACAGCTTCCAAATAATGAAAGCTTGTGCAAATCAAAGGGAGTACATGCAAACAATGACAAACGTGATGAAACATATTGATATCGACCTAAAACTTGACAACAAGTCCTTGGGGATTGTTAAATAGATGCAATCTTTTATCACAAAAGAGCCGTATTTGCTAGTTATTAGTCCACAGCTGCTAGTAGATTATCTAAAAACAGCAAAACAATATACCAACAGCTAACACAGCAACAGTACATACAGTAATTAGTCACAACAGGCATTACACACGACAACAAAGCACACGATAACTGACACCTGAAGTAAGTGCACATCCTGCATTACCTTCATGGGTAAACCTATTACCCATGATTGACAGAAACACTGTGATGTCTCCCTGTGAAAGTTACCCTTTCTTCTCATGGCAAAAATCTATGAAAGCCAGGGTGGGACCAACCTGAAAACAAGAAGCAGTTTCTGAGGCACGGAACTGGACAGCAGCAGCAGCATGCCATGGTGTACACAGCCGACTTCAAACTCAGGTTCAATAATGCCCGCTCGGCTATAGATCCACTTATCGATAGAGTCACTCCTCTCCCTCTCTCTCTCTTCCTTTCCATTTTCCTCTCGTGCATAAACCGCACTCTCTCTACTGCTCATTTCTAACTTCCATCTGTTTGCTTCTCTCCCCTTTCCTCCGTGCGTCCACTCTGCAGATGAGTGAAGCACTCTGAAGCCTTACTGGCATGTTTGTGTGGGCTGGTCAGTGCCTTTCTGTGCCAGGGGTTCTTGTGGAAAGTCAGAGCGACAACATTCTCACATCGCTGACATACAGAGACAAAAGGCCCAGTGATTTTGTGGCCATTGCTCAGTGCAAGTGTATGTGCTTTATTTTTTTTTACTAAATACTAGATACTAAATTTGACTTTTCTCTTTTGTTGTGAAAACAGAGCTGACAGCTTCTAGGTTTAAAAGCACAACTCTCTTAATGACTGGCATCATTACATTAAATCATTTTAAAAATCAATAATTGATATAGATCAGGGATCACCAAACTTGTTCCTGGAGGTCCGGTGTCCTGCAAATTTTAGCTCCAACCCTAATCAAACACACCTGAACAAGCTAATCAAGCTCTCACTAGGTAGGCCTATACATGAAACATCCAGGCAGATGTTTTGAGACAAGTTGGAGCTAAACCCTGCAGGACATAGGACCTCCAGGACCGAGATTGGTGATCCCTGATATAGATATTAAGGCCATAATCAGATTTTAAAGAGAAGAAATTAATTAAATAAGTCATGCAGATGCAAAGATTTACTAAGCAACATTCTTTCTAGCATAACATTACCACCTACACCATTAAACTGGGTTAAAAATAAAAGTATCTCTGTTGAGGAAAAAGGACTTGTTAATATATAATCTACTCCTCCTGAAAGGATATATTAAATATTTAGTTCATATCAGAATTTAAATATGTAAATTATCTCATCATTTATAATGAACAAATTGGGCCACAGCGCAATGAACCGCAAACTTATCCAGCATTTGTTTTACGCAGCGAATGCCCTTCCAGCTGCAACCCATCTCTGGGAAATCCATACACTCATACACTACGGACAATTTAGCCTATCCAATTCACCTATACCACATGTCTTTGGACTTGTGGGGGAAACTGGAGCACCCGGAGGAACCACAGGGAGAACATTCAAACTCTACACAGAAATGCCAACTGACCCAGCCGAGGCTCGAACTAGCGACCTTTTTGCTGTGAGGTGAACGTGCTACTCACTACGCCACCGCCACGGCTGTTTTCAATCAAGTTAAATTATCACCATCTTTGTACTGCACAGGTTGCACAGAAGCATTTTTTTTTGTATTTATTTATTGCCGTTTAGATGTATTTAGAACTATATCAGAAATGTAATGGATGTATTTACATTGCAGCAACAACCACAAAATATTCTGAAATGCATTAAAACATTAAATTACATAAATGTTTAAAATGCAAAATATATTGAGTATAAAAAAATATAAAATATTTGAAAAAATGAAACCAAAACAAATTGTACAGTATGTGCTAATATGTAACTGCCTTACAATATAAGCGAGTTATTTTTTTTTTTCTTTAAAACAGTTAATTTGTCTATTTTGTTCCATTCAACATATTTATTCAAGAATGCAGCAAATGATTATCTTAATGAATCAATTAATCAGTGCCTCATATGATTTCTTTAAAACCTGGAATCATTCAGAAACTTTAGATATACGCAGACATCTGGATTTCCTAGATATACACAATCTGTTAATATGTTGTTTTGGTGTTACATGTATTTAGTGTAATGTTAAAAAAAGTTTAGCATATTCAAATCACATTAGTAGTATTTTTAATGTAAGCTACCATCTGATTGTCTCCCTGTCACTACTACACTGTTTCTGTTTTGGGGCATAACAAAGAGTGTACTTGTCTATATAGAGTAATTTTGCTCATCTTGGTGTTTTGTAAAGAGAGTACCCAGTCAGATTCTAATTGAATCTGTGGAGATCTTGTGAGCAAGAGCAGCGGTAAACAGCCAAGAGCCATTTCTCAGCATACCTCCATAACTCTCACAGAGAATCTCTCTGTGCTTTGGCAGAAAAACTGAAGCAATTGGCTCCTCCATAATCAAGCTTTTTGCTGTGGGAACACCCAGTGTGTAAATTATACACTTGCTACTTTTTACAGCAATGATTATTTTTATTTGTTCATAACAACAGATATCATAACAAATATACTAATAGTTAAATATTCTTAATAATAAAAGAGCTGCTTTTTAAAGAGTGCACTTGGGTTATTGTGCTATAATATTGCTAATATACTGCCATTACATAGTAGTGAGTAGCATAAAAGGGTCTTAACATTAAAATATTTTTCATCACAATTATTATTGGTGCAATATTTTGCACAACAAAAAGTATCATTGACAGGCCTATGAAAATTTAAGTTGATACTGAATTGTAACAACACTGACCACGTTTGCATAAGTTTTATGTTTTGAATAAAAAAAAATCTTGTTTGGACTAACCTGTACTTTAATATTTATTCATTCTGATTATGGTGACTAAAATTCATTTCCCCATGAAAGTCTCATATTTATGCTGTATTTTTGTGTCCCAGCATATGTCCCTTATTTCATATTTTTTCATATCTGACACATTTTATGCATTACCATGTCTTTGAACAAAACATATTTTTGCATTTCCATATTAATTAATTTCCAAGGCAGGACTTTATCAAGGCAGGACAGCATCACTGTTGGACTAAGTTGGAAGTGAAAGTAATAATCTATAGTGATATAAAGGTAAAAACACTAATGTTTTAAAGGTATTTTTAAAGAAACAGTAAAACCTAAGGAAATGTATTGTGTCTCATGCAATTGCTGAATCTGTCTTTTGATCTTCAAAAACTGTCAATGTAAAAAAAAGTTTTATTAAAGAGTGTACTTACATTACTAATATTGTCATACTGCCATTTCATAGTGATGAGTGGCATAAAAAGGACTTTACCTCAAGAAAGTCATTCAGTATTCAAAATTCTTTGACAAAAAAAAAAGAATAGAGAGGAGCTTTTGCAGACAATATGCATTATAATAAATAAACATCATAGTGGTGTCTCTTTATTTGAGCAGTCTTAACAAAAACATGTTTTTTATGATAGCCATCATCTAAAGGTTAATGCTCCAACAGCAGAAACATATATATATATATATATATATATATATATATATATATATAT
>CAIGQQ010032700.1:16751-28588 GCA_903798035.1 Danio albolineatus | reverse complement strand
TAGACACACATGTGATGCTTGTATTTGCAGCAGCTCCACGTCCACAATTTCACGCATTGGGTTAAATTAGGCTTTACAGTCTCCTTTACTTTCACTGTATCTGTACGGCTGAGAGAACGGAACCAACCCCGTGACGTCAGACACAACGACATTCCAAGATGGCGGCGCCCTAGGTCTAAAATCTAGAGTTAAACATGCTGTTTTCTTCTAAATGGTTACATTAATCGAGTTTTTAAAATATATTTTCATTATAGTGGAATCCAATGTACAAAATAATATAAACTTGACTGAGTGCTTCATTTCCCCTTTAATTGAGTTTGTGGCAATTAAATGACCGTGAGTCAATATTAGAAACAAACAAAGAAATTTAATTAACTGTCATGATCTTGGCATATAGAGTTAGTTTATTGTTTGTTATGTATGCGCAAAAGAACATTTTGGATTAATTGACTGTCACCGTGATAAAAGACTATTATCAATCTCAAACAAATGCTTTATAAATTATATGCAGGAGTGATTTGAAAAGTGGGAAGCAAAGTAACACGACAAAGGTTCTTAATTGACATCTATGTCTCTAAGGTAAATACATTTACATCATCATTTACTCACCCTCATGCCATTCCAAACCTGCTTATATATATGTAAAAAGTGACTACTCACTTACAATGATGACACTTCATAACATTATTAAAGAGAGGGAGTGGAAATAATAAATCCATTTAAATGTTTGTTTGATGTTATTTAACTCAAGACCTTTGAAGAGACATGATCATTTCATATGAAACAATTTCATCTATGATTTTAGTCACGTACTGTACAAACATTCATGAGCTGAAACTCAACCACACCTGTTTGACGCACCAAGACATACGTGATTGGTCCATGTGGAAGCTCAAAAATGAATTTGAATCTGAATCTTGAAAATGAATCTTATTGGTTCTTGTGTGTCAAACAAGCATTGTAGAGCTTCTGTGACCAAATTTAAATAAATTAAAACTTGTTATTTGTACCATCATATTTCTCTAGAAAGTTTGGTTGGATTAAGGTTCATATCTTTTTATGAACAATGATCTTTTCTGATCTTTTTATGAACAATATAAACATCTGTCCTTTTCTAGAAGAAAATTTCTTAGATTTCATTTTTTTTAAGATCAAAATTATGCACCTAAGATTTTTTATGAGTTTGAAAAAACAAAATTGAGAAAATGTTTACCAATTTTCATTTTGGGGTTATCTAAACCTACAACATCACTGACACCTTTTCATTAAACAAAGGTTTCACTAAAACCTTTAAAATATGTTCACTGAAAGGCTCTTTGATGGAAATCACAAAAGTTTTTCAGTGTCACTGCCCCAGAAGTAATTGAGTACAACAGTTAAGTTTATTGCTAGAGGAAACTCTTTTGTCATTTGATTAAACGTTGCTTTTGCACGGTAGTCGTAACAGTCATATTTTGTGTCTAAAAAGCACTTATGAAATGATGTCTTAAATTATGTGAAGAAAATGTAAAGTAAAATTTAATAACATTTACTGAGTTTTTTTTTTATGTATTGGGGACCCAAAATGGTACTTTTATGTAAAACAGTCCTTTGGAACCTTTGTACTGTACTTTAGAGTATAGTACAGTGCATCCGGAAAGTATTCATAGCGCTTCGCTTTTTCCACATTTTTTTTATGTTCCTCAAAAGTCTACACACAATACCCCATAAGAACAATGTGAAAAAAGATTTTTTTAAATTGTTGCAAATTTATTCAAAAATAAAAAAAAAAAAACCCTGAAAAATCACATGTACATAAGCATTCACAACTTTTGCTCAATACTTTGTTGATGCACTTTGGCAGCAATTACAGCCTAAAGTCTTTTTGAATACGAAGTTACAAGCTTGGCACACCTTTCTATGGGAATTTTTACCCTTTCCTCTTTGCAGTACTTCTCAAACTCTATCAGGTTGGATGGGAAGGGACGGTGTACAGCCATTTTCAGATTTTCAATAGGATTTAGGTCTGGGCTCTGGCTGGGCCACTCAAGGACATTCACCAAGTTGTTGTGAAGCCACTGCATTGATATTTTGGCAGTGTGCTTTGGGTCATTGTCCTGCTGGAAGATGAACCGTCGCCCCAGTCTGAGGTCAAGAGCACTCTAAAGCATGTTTTCATTCAAGATGTCTCTGTACATTGCTGCATTCCTCTTTCCCTCTATCCTGACTAGTCTTCCAGTTCCTGCTGCTGAAAAACATCCCCACAGCATTATGCTGCCACCACCATGCTTCACTGTAGGGATGGTATTAGCCTGGTGATGAGCGGTGCCTGGTTTTCTCCAAACGTAACGCCTGCCATTCACTCCAAAGAGTTAAACTTTAGTCTCATTAGACCAGAGAATTTAGTTCCTTCAGATGCCTTTTGGCAAATTCCATGCGGGCTGCTATCTGCCCTTTACTACCATACAGGCCTGATTGGTGGATTGCTGCACAGATGGTTGTCTTTCTGTAAGGTTCTCCTCTCTACACAAAAGAACGCTGGAGCTCAAACAGAGTGACCATCAGTTTATTGATCACATCCCTGACTAAGGCCCTTCTCCCCTAAACACTCAGCTAAGATGGCCGGCTAGCTCAAGGAAGAGTACTGGTAGTTTTAAACATCTTCCACTAATGGATGATGGAGGCCACTGTGCTCATTGGAACTTTTCGAGCAGCAATTTTTCTGTAACCTTCCCTAGCCTTGTGCCTCGAGACAATCCTGTCTCTGAGCTCTACAGACAATTCCTTTGTCTTCATGCTTGGTTTGTGTTTTGACGTGCACTGTCAACCCTGGGACCAAATATAGACATGTGTTTGCCCTTTCAAATCATGTCCAATCAACTGAATTTACCACAGGTAAACTCCAATTAGGCTGCTGAAACATCTCAAGAATGATCAGTGGAAACAGAATGTACCAGAATGTCCCACGGCAAAGGCTGTGAATACTGATGTACAGGTTTTTTTATTTTTAATACATTTGCATCTATTTCAAAAAATCATCATTATAGGGTATTGTGTGCAGAATGTTGAGGAAATAAATGAATTTAATCCATTTTGGAATAAGGCTGTAACATAAAAAATGTGCAAAAGTGAAGTGCTATGAATACTTTCCAGGTGCACTGTAGGTATACAGTAATATTCAAATGAATTCATCTTTATTTTCTATAGTGCTTTTGCAATATAGATTGTGTAAAAGTAGCTTATAGATGAAGTTCTAGTAAATTAAAACTGCTTCAGTTCAGTTCAGTTCAGTTCAGTTCAGTTCAGTGTAATGCAAATGTCACCACTGAAAACCAAAACAATGAACTCCATTGATGTGCAGCTCTAGTTGTATCATACATAGTCTCATAATAGATGAAAGTTTACTGAGAGTATTTGGTCATTTGATTAAATTCGATTTTTTTACATGCTTGCCTGAAACTCGTAGAATGATGTAGAAGTAGATTCATTATTGTAGAATGAATATTTTCCAAAAACTGGGGGTGACAAACTTATAATTTACCTCAGTTATAATAGAGCCTCCCCTGATCAAATATCATGCTCTATGCCTCTGCCTTGATGTTCTGTAGCATCTATCTGCATAATGCATACGCTCTACCTGCGAGTTGATTTGATCTAAGCCAATGTGTCAGCAGACGTAGACCAACTATGGCACCGTAAACACACTCTCATCCCATCTGGAGTGCAGTCCAGCACAGCGTCAGCACACATTTGTCATTCCTGTTGGCCAGCGCTATGATGTACTGTAGCAGCACTGGGAACAATAGAGAAAAAAACGGCATTGTGATCAGGGTTGAATTTCCTACAAATCCATTCTAAAGATTTAATTCTCCATGCATTTCCCCTGGCTTACATATGTACTGGGCAATATCTTTGATGTAGGACTACGTGGATATGAAAGCAGTAGAAAGCCTTAGTGTTATTCCACTACAGTATCTGCAAGGCATATTTTATAGACAGTGAGGAAAGAGTACTACTTGTAGCTTCTAGATGTGCTAATTGGATAGTGGCTCTTTGCTATTTTAACAACAGAAACAAATCTTGCTACTTAATTAGTCACTTATCTTTGACAAACAAATATTTGTATGCAAAGGAATAGTTTTAATCAGTGTTTCAGCACAATCTTCATTATTACTCAGCGTTTTTATTTTTGAAACTGCTAAGGATGGCAGAATTTGCGCTGCTCTGTGTTAGTTGTCTCCTCTGTAGTCTCCAGATTATTTTCAGAGAGGTTTTGGCAGACTTTTTTAGTGGGCCAAGCTCAGAATGTTTGGTTTCGTGTGTCCTAGTACTGTCTTCCAGTCCAGCGAGCAACTCTAATGTCCAATTGACTGAATGTCTAAAGTAAATGTTTACAGTCTCGCTTCCTGAAGGCCATTGTGTGTCAAATAGTCAGAGAAATCCTCTTCTGTAGAAGCCATCAGGTTTGATGATTCTCTGACTGACACAGATCAGATGACCCTGACCTAACACATTTTTCTTAACTTAGTTGAATTCCCAAATCATTAGTAACGCTGAGAGCAGATCGAAGGCCGGATCGAGTCCTTGAGGCCCTCGGACCTCATTCTGTCTGACCTTGGGTTTGGCTTATTTGAGTGATCATTTGTCTGACAGGGTCAGTTCAGCTCCTGTCGGTTCAGCGATGCTGGCTGGACTGTAGCAGTAGTCATATATCAAATTTGGTCAGCTTCTCCAGAGGCCCACGTACCGCAAACAGGTCTTTGAACACTCTAAACCAGTCTCTCCCAACCCCCACTTTTCTCAAGCAGGTTCCAGCAGGAACGTCAAAAGATTTTTGCTGCTATTTTTAAACCTATAAAAGAGAAATGATTGCTTGTCAAACATTGGCTAAATCAATTATGGTTCAGAGGCAACAATTCAATTATTAAACAATTCTCATTACATCATGGAGCATTTTTTGTTTTATTTTATTTAATTTATTTTATTTTATTTACTTGATTTTATTTTTAAATCATTTTAATAATGAATTACTTAACTGTTATTTTATAATTTGTTATCAACAATAATTGCTTACATCCAATTATACCATGTGAATTTTCCTTTTTTTCTGCCTTCTTTTCTGAATAACATTTTTTTAATTTTCAGTGTTTTATTTTATTTTATTTTATTTTATTTTATTTTATTTTATTTTATTTTATTTTATTTTATTTTATTTTATTTTATTTTATTTTATTAATTATTGAATAATATTTTAAGTATTTAATTAATGATTTTTTTTGCTTTATTTTTAACAATAAGAATTGCTTACATTAATTAATAACTAAACTGACATTTTCAATTTACTATAACCTTCTATGTGAAGCTGCTTTGACACAATCTACATTGTAAAAGCGCTATACAAATAAAGGTGAATTGAATTGAATTGAATTGAACATTCAATCATACCACTATATTTATATGAATTTTCCTTTGAGGGCTGGGCGATTTTTTTCCTTAAATAAAAATCTTGATAAATTTTACATTTTAACAGAACATTTTAACTTGATTACAATTGTACAAATAAACAATTATTTCATTCATTTATTTTATTTTTATGCCTTGTTGTTCAGTGTCAACTTTTGTATGGTAAATATGCGCACATACAGTATTAAGTGAGAGATTTTAAAATGAAGATTTTTTTATTCAACGTTAAGCAACTGAAATTAGGGGGTACTCACATGCTATCCGAACCATGCTCAAGCCCGTTTCCCAGATCGTTTAAGAAGTGTGAGTGCTCTGAATTGGGCTTAGGCATGGTTCAGTTGGCTGGCCCTGGCCCGGTTGGAAGAGGTGTGCCTAAGCGGTTCACTTGGGCTTTGGCGCGGTACGCTTGTAGTGCGAGTGCAAAGCACGTCTGAGCCCTTAACTGAAGAGGAGACGTTACTAAGGAACTGCTTCATATGGATTAATTAATCATTCTTACTGTTCAATGAATGCGAAATGACGTGGATTGTTAAAGACGCAACCCCCTCTCTGCACGACAGCGGCACCTTTAGCAAACCTTCTAATTTCTGCAGCACGAGGACTTTATGATTGTTTATGAGCTTAAAAAATGGCTGATCTGTTCAGGGGAATATTTGACTGTGTGTCACTGCATATCAAATGACTAAAACGATATAATCATATAAAGAAATGTCCACTGTGCTGAGCGAGAGCGCTTCTCTTAAACTGAACAGCGCATCATCGATGACATAAGCGTGCTCAGGCCCGAATGTAATGTGAGTGCGGGCCGTCAGGGGAGACGGGAGAGGGGACAATCATGCTTTGGCCTGATTCAAGGCAACTGTACATAGTGTGAGTATGTCCTAAAACACATTGCTTAAAAGCAACAGTCACTTTTTTCTTATAAAAAAGTTAAAAAAAAAAAAGTGCACTTTTGGAAACAAAGTAAATTTTTTTCAATGTTTTTCAAATTAAAAGTAAAAAATACTGTAAGCAGTGTCTCTTCTAAATAACTCTTGTATATACTGCAAATAATATTTTAAACAGTGCAATTCTTGTATCTTCTGTAAACAAATATTTTAATGTAAATAATAATTTTATTCTAATGGAGAATATTTCGTCTCAAGGAATCTTTGGCGCAGCTTCCAATCATCATTAATGTCGTGCAAACGTGTCTATAGTTACATTTTTATGAAGGTTGCGCCGGGCCATACCCGTGCGTTTGACGCAGAAGTGTAAATCCGCTTTAACAGAGCAGAGTCATGTGACCATACGTTATATAAGGAAACACATATAATGAAAAACATACAAAAAAATAGATTGATTGTAGATTCTGAATATTGATTTCAATTACTTTTCGATTAATCGCCCATCCCTATTTCCTGTTCATATCTGCCTTCTTTTTTGAATTACTTTTCCCAGCATTTTTACATTTACAGTATTTAAATTAATTGAATTTTTTTATATTATTCTTAAATAATTATCAATTACTGAATTAATATTTTTAACTTTGTTATTAACAATAAGAACTGCTTACAATCAGTTATACTCCTGTATTTATGTGAATTTTCATTTTCGTATCTCCCTTCATATCTGAATGACTGAATTATCTGATACTTTTCCTTACCAAAAAGTTGTAGTTCACATACATGTATTAATATGGTCAGAAGACAAACACTATATTTGTCCCAATATCAAACTATATGCAGTTAAATACTATATTATTGTACAACATGCTAAATCAAACAAAGCAATCTATAACATTACCATCCCAAAGCTTTGTTTATGTGTATATCAACATCCACACATTTATATGTTTGTTATTCAAAGTATACCAATCTGCTAGCAGCCACATTTCTCTAGTACTGAATTATTCTTATCACAAGTAAGTGTTCTGCCTAATAAGGAAACGGGAGTGTTACTCAGCCATTAATTCCAGCACTGGATTTAAAGGTCTTCACCCAGTGCTCATTACTATGAAGGATAAGTGGACTCTGTCTGGCCAAGGTCTTGTTTACACCTCTCTTCTGCCTGGCTATGGAGGAATTGAGATCAGCCTTGTCACCTCCACTCTCCCACAATCCTGTGTGACTGTAATCCTCCGCTGCGAGCAGAAATAGCTGCGGCCCCTTAGGTCCTGTGGTTATCACCTTACACCTTCAGCCGGATGTTACTGGCCATTTGCTATATATTGCAACATTAGTGTTTTAAAGCTAATACTGTAGGCTTCTGAATCTACCTTGTTATTGCGTTCATGCTTATAAGTGAGCTAAATCTTTTCTTCTGCACAAACCGAGAGGAATTTGTGGCTACATATGTTTAAGCCATTGAAATGATAAGAAAAGTCAGAGTGACCTATTTTGGGATTTGGAGATCTTGTTGTTTGTATTTGAACTGTGAAAAGTGTGAAGTCGTTATTAATAATAGACAGGCCTTTTTAGAACTTGAATTCATTTGAATGTAGACTTTAGCATTCATTACAGCGGTACTGTTCACTAAAGGGCGCCACGGTGGCCGAGTGGTTAGCACGTTCGCCTCACAGCAAGAAGGTCGCTGGTTCGATCCCCGGCTGGGCCAGTTGGCATTTCTGTGTGGAGTTTGCATGTTCTCCCCGTGGTTGCGTGGGTTTCCTCCGGGTGCTCCGGTTTCCCCCACAGTCCAAAGACATGCGGTACAGGTGAATTGGGTAAGCTAAATTGTCCATAGTGTATGTGTGTGAATGTGTATGTATGGATGTGTTTCCCAGAGATGGGTTGTGGCTGGAAGGGCATCCGCTGCGTAAAACAAATGCCGGATAAGTTGGCGGTTCATTCCGCTGTGGCGACCCCGGATTAATAAAGGGACTAAGCCGAAAAGAAAATGAATGAATGAATGAATGTTCACTAAAGCAAGAATGAAAGGCACTGGAAAGGGAATAAAAGGAAATCCTGTTTCTGTCAAGGGATAAAGAAAAATTGAGGCTTTTTTATCTCTGTTTTATTTTCTTGCCATTTTAAGTTTATATCTAACATTCTGATTGTTAGATGTACACTCACCGGCCACTTTATTAGGTACACCTGTCCAACGGCTCATTAAAGAGCCCATATTATACATTGAAAAGGGTCATATTTTGGTTTTGGGGGTCTCCAACAGCAGGCTGATCTGATTGCATGGTCAAAAAACACTTTCATTGTCTTATAATATGCTTTTATTTTTACCTCATTATCCCAGTGACTCCTATATGAATCGTTCAGGGATTCATTTGTTCCAAAACCCCTCCTTCGCGCAATGCTAAACTGCGCTGATTGGACCGATGACCCAGTCTGTTGCGATTGGTCGACAGCGCTCAGCGTGAGAGAATGCCCACCACGGCTTATCAATATTGAAGGAGTCATAGTGTGTGCGTGAGCTAATCTGCTAACACTCGTTTTTCCCGGGAGTCGCCCGTATTTCAGACACCTCACCCCCGAAACTAACCCCCGATCTCCCAGCATATCACTCTAATTCTTAACCAGAAGTAAAAACAACGACATACATTCAGTATTAGTGCACACAGCGGCAAAAACGCCGAATGTGTGTAGCAGAGCTCATGGTGGCCATAGCAACGACAAACAGCAGAGGAACATGCTCAAACGCATTTTAATCCGTAAACAAAGCGGCACGCGTCGCATTTACAACGTGCTTTTAGACGCGATATGAGAATACAAGTTAACCAGAGACACTACAAGTGGTTACAAGTTACAAAACACAGTTAAATGCATCATTTACAAGCTGGAGAAAACAATGAGGCAACCGTTTTAATCGCACTTACTCACACTTGCTGGATAGCAGGCCAGGGAAATGTCCTGGTGCTCCTAATCCTCCATTGTAAGCACTCCTCGGAGGGGGAACAGCACATTTAATTCTGAGGTATTTCTGCAGAAACTACTAACTCTTCAAAGTCTCATCTCTGGGTTCTCTGTACACTTCCAATATCCAGCTAAGCACAGTACTCTTCACTGTGTTGCCAGATGTAGCTGCCTGATTTCAGCCCAAACCCTGTCCAAAAGGTTTTACCTGCACAATCAAATTTAAAACCGCCCGATCTGGCAACTTTTTTCGCACCGCTGTTGTTTGTCGGTGGGGTTGGGGATTTCGAATCTGCGCACGCATAAATGGGCGGGGCTTTATGTTTCGTGTTCACGTCATGCCGAAACGGCTAAAGACTCGTTAGCACGGCGACTCGTTTGAGGAACTATGAGTCGACTCTTTTATAGATGAATCAATAGTTTTAAACACTGTGCACTTTCAGATTTAAGCCTTAGCTGGACATTTCACTTCACTTAGAGCTGTGTGACACACAGCATACAAGCTCATTTTCAAAAACCCATAATAGGGGCTCTTTAACTCAAATTTCTAATCAGCCAATCACGTGGCAGCAACTCAATACATTTAGGCATGTAGACATGGTCAAGACGATCAGCTGCAGTTTAAACCAGGAATCAGAATGGGAAAGAAAGAGGATTTAAGGGACTTTGAATGTGTCATGCTTGTTGGGGCCAGACAGGCTGGTCTGAGTATTTGGCATCAACAACATGAAAGCATGGATCCATCTTGCCTTGAATCAACGGTTCAGACTGGTGGTGGTGGTGTAATGGTGTGGGGGATATTTTCTTGGCACACTTTGGACCCATTAGTACCAATTGAGCATTGTGTCAATGCCACAGCCTACCTAAGTATTGTCGCTGACCATGTCCATCTCTTTATGACCACAGTGTACGCATCTTCTGATGGCTACTTCCAGCAGGGTAATGTGCCATGTCGTAAAGCATAAATCATCTGAGACTGGTTTCATGAACATGACAATGAGTTCACTGTACTCAAATGGCTTCCAAAGTCACCAGATCGCAATCCTTTGGGATGGACTGGAACAGAAGATTCGCATCATGGATGTGTTGCTGACAAATATGCTGTAACTGCATGATGGTATCACGTCAATATGAACTAAAATCTCTGGGAAATATTCCCAGTACCTTGTTGAATCTATGCCACAAAGGATTAAGGCAGTTCTGAAGGCAAAAGGGGGTCCATCCTTGTAGGTGTTCCTAATAGAGTGTAACTGTGAGTTTATATCTTGAACTGGTGACATAGGTGAGAAAATTTTAATTTGTAACTTTTTGATTTTGTGGCTAATTTGTATAAATTAGCCACTTGTAAGTGTATCTCATTCTTACAATTTAGTATGATTTGCTTATTTCCTAATAGCAGGAACTACTTTCTTCCACCATTCATTCTCATCTGCAGCTGACCTCAGAACAGCAGAAACTGTTGCTACTTCACAAACGTCCTTTCAGAGCTAGTATTTGAATGATTAGATAGCATAATGTCTAATGTGATGACAAAACAGGTGATTTTGCTCACATTTTAAGATTATAAGGCTGAACGGCATGAAATGCCATCAGTCTAGAGACATTTGCCAATATTTCTTGGTTGTAATCAGGATATCAAAATAATTTACCCTGAAAAAGCCTGAGCAAAGCAAACACTGCCAGAAACACTTCCAGACTATGGTATAAATACAGCACTACAACATACAAAAGAGAGAGATCGACTTAGAAAGTCACTTACCTGCTTTTATAATGATTTGATCAGTTGTAGTTTGAAATTATGATGAGTTCTTCTTCACTAAGGGCTTATTATGCGGTTTCTGTCGCCAACTTGTGGCAGAGTGTCAACCGTCTTTGCTCTACTCAGTATCACAGGCTGATGGATGCCGATGTGCTGTATCTCTGAAATTATAAATATTTAAAATAGACACAACCCTTATAAATGTAGTTGCAATCTAAACAACTACATTCTCATTTAAAAAGCCCCAAAAGTACATTATGTTGTCCAATAGCTGCAGTATTTGTCAAACAGTAGTGAGTTTATTGATCTGCTGTCACTCTGTACATACAGAAGGGTGAGGAGGCTGTATGAGTGCTGTTATTGCAGAGAGATGCCAGACAGAGTTATACCACACAGAATGGATGCATTATAATTTATAACCAACTGTGAGTTTATGTCTCATGATTTGATTCTGACTTTATTCTCATTTTAAATTTCTTTTGTGACTATTTCATCAGTTGCAGCTTTACAAGATTTTTCTCACTGTTTGAAATTTATAACATAAAATTGTGAGATAAACACAAAAATATTCAAAGAATTAGATGAAAAGATAAAAATACATAAAAGTCACTGCAATTTATAACATTTTTTTCCTCAGTTGTTTTTCATTTTACGTTACAAACTCATATGCAAGTCTGTATCATGCAACTACAAGAAATAGCTGACATTTCTGAGCGAAAACCAAGTTGAAAACTAAATTGTCATTTCATTCATTCATTCATTCATTCATTCATTCATTCATTCATTCATTC
>CAIGQQ010032700.1:0-16351 GCA_903798035.1 Danio albolineatus | reverse complement strand
AATTAAAAACTGCTTTTATTCTAGCCGAAATAAAAAAATAAGACTTTCTCCAGAAGAAAAAAATATTATCAGACATACTTTGAAAATGTCCTTGCTCTGTTAAACGTCATTTGGGAAATATTTAAAAAAGAAAAAAGTTTCAAAGGGAGGCTAATATTTCTGAAATATATTTATGTGTGTGAGACTCATCATTTCAGAAAGGCTTGAATGAACTCCACAACAAATACATGAAATAAACTTACTTGGTATTTTTGACTAATGAACAGTGTTTCAGCTTCATGCATCTCTGTCACTGACTGCTGTTTATCTGGCGGTTCATTTCGCTGTGGCGACCCCACATTAATAAAGAGATTAAGCTGACAAGAAAATGAATGAATGAAAGACAGTAATACTGTATGCTTATTTGAGTTATATTATTGAGATGGCTATGTAATTTCTGTTGCGACATATACCATATTTTTGTTAGCTTTTTACTGTATGTATATTGACAAAATAGCAATGATCTTGAGATGACAAGCCATTATTTGTTGCCATGTTTTTGTCTTCAAATGCTTACTAATATATTACATATATATTTCATATTGATATTTTGGTTACATTCTTGCAATTCATTTGTTTTTCATTTAATTTGCTGAATAAGCATAGTCATATATAATATTTAGTAATATTTTAAATATTTTTTTATTTATTGGTTTTCTGCTGTTATTTATTTTTTTTATTTTCTGCTGTTATGTTATTTTTTTGGCTAATTTGAATAGTAATCAATCCCCTTATTCAGGTTGTAGTGAGGGCACGTCTATAATCAGGATTTATTGTTGAAAATAAGCAAATTTCCTGCATGACTTTATCTGATCACTATCACTTCCCAGCCTGAAACACATTGTGCTCACTGATTGCATTTGTCTTTTCCAACGCGCACACAAAACCCTCATTAAAACCTAGTTCCCAGTGTGCTTTACCAGGCCAGACACTTTTTTTATGACTTGTTTCTGGCTGTCGCCAGGCTCTATTTTGTCTGAGAGCAGTGGGAACAAGGAACTGATGAATCTGATCTCAGTTCTGCCCTGCTGCCAGCATTGTAGCTGAAACAATGGAGATCAGGGTAGTGCATGTGCCCTTGCTGTTTTTGACATTTCCCCCAGTTAAATCCGTTTAGACTAAAGTGAGAACAACACTTGCTACAGTGATTGCACAGTAATTGATTTATGCACTGGCTGAGTGTTTGAATGACTGTTATGCATCTTTAATAGGAGGGCAATCAGTGCAAACCTTTAACCGTCAGTGTAGAGAAAGAAAGAGAGCAAAAGAAATTATTTAGGTAACCCTCAGGCAGATTATAATGACAAACACAGAACATTGTAGTACTGGTAGTGCAGATACGGCATTTTTGGCTTTACAAATGCATCTCATTTGTCTTAACACACTGTACTCAACAAATACATAAACGTCTGTTAGATGCACTATTTAAAGGTCTCCAAAAGTGCTTTAGTATGTGAAGTGTAAGTGATGTAATTTTAGCTGAAACATGAAGACGATTAATAATTACCTCAAGTTCAAATCAACACTGCGTTGGCCACCGTGTGTAATGTATTATTGTCTGATATGTGACCCTGGACCACGAAACCAATTGTTTTGAAATTGAGATTTTTACATGACCTGAAATCATGTGAAGCTTTCCGTTGATGTATACTAGGATAGTTGCTTTTTTATATTTCGATCATTTATAACATAACGTAACAAACTTTATCAAAATAATAAGCTGATATATATTTATATGTATATATTTGTATATTTAAAATATTAAAATCTGGAATTTGAGGGTTAATAAAGTCAAAAACTGAGAAATTTGCCTTTTAATCTGTTTAAATGAAGTGCTTAGCAATGCACATTACTAATCAGAAATTAGGTTTGATATAGTAGTAAAATTACTAAATAAATATTCACGGAACATAATGCTTACTTAATATTTTAATGATTTCTCGAAAGAAAAATGTATAATTTTAACCCATTCAGTGTATTTTTTTGGCTATTGACATATTATGGGATATATTAAGTCCACAGTCATATCACCCTGCAACCCAAGACCGGTTACTCACTGACGTTAAGCGGGGCTGAGCCTGGTCAGTATCTTGATGGGAGACCACATGGGAAAACTAGATTGCTGTTGGAAGTGGTGTTAGTGAGGCCAGCAGGGGGCACTCAACTTGTGGACTGTGTGAGCTGTAATGCCCCAGTAAAGTGAAGGGGACACAATACTGTCAGTGAGTGCTGTCTTTAGGATGAAATGTTAAACCAAGGTCCTGACTCTCTGTGGTCATTAAAAAAATCATGGCACTTCTCGTACAGAGTAAGGGTGTAACCCCGGGGTTCTGGCCAAATTTCCTCCATCAGCCCTTACCAATCATGGCCTCACAATCAGTCCCATCCACCAAATTGCCAGTGTCACTGTCTGTCCACTCCACCTATAGCTGGTGTGTGGTGAGCGCACTGGCGCCGTTGTCCTGTGGCTGCCGTCGCATCCAAGTGGATCATACACAATAAAATGTGCTATATTAATACACATTACAAATTACTAATATATATATATATATATATATATATATATATATATATATATATATATATATATATATATATGCTGGAGTCATATACTGCAGATGCAGTATTCTTTAATGATTGAAAAATAATTACTAATAAATCTAGCATTTTATAGTATTTTTATGTATTATATTTTAATTTTAATTTTGATATTTTTTATTTGATTTTGTTATGTGCTTTTATTAGTCTTTTTAATATTTCTTGTAAGCTTCATTTTAATTCCATTGAGGTCATTTTCAGGGATTGCCTTGCAACAAAACATCTGCAAGCAACAGTTTTTTCCACCATGTTCTTATTTTTTTGCTTTGGATCACAAGCTTCTTGCAAATTTTTTTAAGTTTAAAGTTTATTTGCATTTTATTGTCATTTCAGCTTTATTTTTGTTGAGAATTAAATTTTAGCGTTGTATTAAAACATGCTAGCAACATGGTAAATTGTGTTCATTTGTTAATTAAATAATTTGCCTATTTAAAATAGTTTGTTAACAATAACAGTGCTATTTTCCCACTGATGGGTTGCAGCTGGAAGGGCATCTGCTGTGTGAAGCATATGCTGGATAAGTTGGCGGATCATTTCGCTGTGGCGACCCCTGATTAATAAAGGGACTAAGCCGAAAGGAAAATTAATGAATAAACAGTGCTAATTCAGTTACAGTCATTAGCAATCAATGAAAAAATGAAAAGTCTAAATTAACCAATAAAATCTAGATGTATAGTGTTTTCCCCTCTTTTCTAGTTTTCAGTACTTAATTCCTTTTTGTCTGTTTCCCAGTAGTACCCTATCAGCAAAGCTCATGCAGCAGCGAACGGAGCTCCGGACCAATCCACTGCTTTCGCTGCCGGGAGCTGTGTAAAGGAGAAGTGGTACGAGTGCAGCACGTCCACTTCCACATCAAATGCTTCACCTGCCAAGGTAAAAGCCCGTAATTGATGCACTGGAAAAGCTGGTGACCTCTAAAAGCCATCTTTTAATTATGGTAAAAGCTTGCTTACTGGCCTGGATTTGTTTCAGATGTACAGTTTCCAATAGATTCTTTTCGGTAATGGCTCTTCATTAAGAACTAAAGCAGAGCTCTCTGCCTCTGACCTAATAGCAGTTTGGCATCAGTGGTCAGAAGCAGTGGATTTGTGATTTAATGATGCTGGCTGTGCTCCTGGGGCTGTCTGAAGGAGGAACCTGTTGCATAATGAGATCCTCTGGCATCACATTGTCAAGATGTTAGCTCACGGCATTGTCCTCAATTATCAGTGACATTAGTGACGTCAAGAAAGGACATAAAATTAATGTGTAAAATATATGTAAAAATCATGTGACCAGGTATCCTCACCTTTAGATTGTGTTAGATTAAAAATATGGAGATAAAACTCTTGAGAGATGGACTTAATTATGGTTTAATGAGTTTTTATTGGGGGTTTAAGGCAAGTGTGCAATGCTTGTTAGGATTTTCAAAGATTATCGTTCTGGTCACAGAGACTTTGAGGGATGGCAGTATCCTCCGCACCAACAATGCCACCAAGGCTTGTCTGGTTGTTGCTAGAACGGTTGCGGCTGGAAGTTAATGAGAATTATTTATATTATTTATTAAATTTCCCATTCATTGTATTTTATTATCGTCTGCCCCCACCCCAACCCTAAACCCAATCGTCACAGTAACCTGAAAACAGTAGTTGTAACGAGTATTATTTATGTTATCTAATAAATTACAAAATAAATTGTATTTTTTAACGCCTACCCCCACCCCAACCTTAAACCCAACCGTCACAGTACAGTAAAAATATTTATTATTGTTATACAGTGTCATCAAAAATGCCGCTATATTAATGTGCATATCGCACTTCTGGCCGGCCGCATTTACCAGCTTGTCTTGATCAATCGGATGGTGTTGCTATAGTGATCAAACAGCACAAATTCTTTATTCATAATAGTTATGAATGTTTCGGATTTGAATGGCACTTTTGTCGTAATTTGTGGGTATTCTTTTGAATATTTTGTAGGATTGAAGCTAAAGCAGAACGAGTTTCTGGAGTTATCAATGGTTTTTTGAAACACTACAGACAATTTAACGTACCCAACGCACCTATAGCAAAGACTATAGAATACACAAGACATGTCACTCGTATACTTTTGAATTGAGAAAAGTGTCAAAATGGCAAATGAAGCCCTGCCTTCTAGTACAGGATCCAATCAGCGATCGCTATATGGTGAATAAAGCCCGCCTTCTAGTACAGGAGCCAATCAGCAGTCGCTATAGAATGACAATTCTCCGGCGAAGGGGCTCGGACTAGATGTGAGTTTTTGCAGATTTTGTGTGATACGAACATTTAGAAATAAAACTAAACAGACAGCTGTTGTTTAATTTTATTGGTTATTTGTAATATGAAATGTAATTGTAAGCTTGGCTAGTAATTTTGGGGAATTTGATGTTTCCCCATTCAAACAGAATGCCCAAGCACACTGCCCGAGAGTTGTTGCCTGAAAGGGACTTTGCCTATAGTGCATGTCTTTGGACTTGTGGGGGAAACCAGAGCACCCGGAGAAAAACTCACACGAACACGGGGAGAACATGCAAACTCCACACAGAAAGTCCAACCGGTCCAGTCCAGACTCGAACTAGTGACCTTCTTGCCGTGAGGTGACAGCGCTACCCATTGCTCTACTGCACCGCCAAATCCTAGTTTATTTAACATATATTTTTATAAATATATAATTAAATATATGTGTAAAAAAAATTTTTGGCCAGTTTGATTGGTGTAAGTTGAGATGACTAGAAACGTAAATTTGATTCAACTAAAAATTGACATAGCAAAAGAATAGCATGTGCCTAAAGCTCTTAAAATATACAAAACCCAACAACTGCTGCTTTCAGCTATATTCAACATTATTCTTATTAAACAATATAATAATTTACTGCTAGTTATTTTAGCATATTTAGTTATTTTGTTTGGTTTAATAACTCACAGCTAATGAATCAGAAAACTGCTTACTCTGGTGTTGCGAAATCAGGTGAGTAAGCTTGTATTTGTGCCACTTTTTCTTGCTTACACTCAGACTGGTGTTGCCACGTGGTCCCTTCGTTGCATTTAAGGGGTTGCTGTGGTAACCGTGCAGAGGGGCACCTAGGCCCTGGTTGGTGGTTATTCTCAGCTACACTATCAAACTGTCAGCCAATAGCAGCCACCTATAGCAAACCCCAGGGCACAGTTGGGAGGAATGAGGGGGGATCATGGATGGAGAGACTGAAAGAGAATGGCAGCCTCCCTCCCTCCAGCGTGACATCACGAGTTGCCTTGGAGCACATGAAGTTACTCAACAATAACAGTTCTTTTTCTATGCATGGTCTTACGTTAACTCTACAATCGCTGCTTTGAGCTACATTGCATTTCACCTTTTGCTCACTATGTATTGTGTGTGTTTTTGAGTGCTGCGCGTGTGCTTCAACAGCTTGCATCTCCAGCATGGAATAATGGCGTTTTATTGTTGGGTTGTGGTTTGTTTACTGTTCTGTGATTGACGGCTCAGCTTCCGTGCAGGCTGAGTTTTGATTGGAAGGGAGAGCAGAGTGTGCTGATGAGCCGTGGGGCTTTGAGGCCCTGATCATTCAGATGAAGGGGCAACATTTGTGGGGTTTCACAGGAATCCCCGCTCACTCAGCATGTACGGTTACAGGTCAGCGGGGCCAGGCACAGTTGCTGCTGTTCGTAAACATGTGACAGTCTTCTTTCAGCTCTTTTGTTAAAGCCGAAATACAGACATAATATACCATAAAGTTTTTGTTCTTTTACTGAAATGGTGTTTTATTCCACTCAGACTCACTGGAGAAATGGGACTTGGAAAACTTTCATCACTGTGGTTCTAGCATGTTTCATCCGTTCATTTAAAAACCAAGTACCCATCTAACAATTTTAGGTTCAAATAGCATTTCCATTAAGGTAACTAATATTATGTTTTGAATTTGATTTGAAAAAATGGTTCGTTTTTTAGACGATGTACACTGTAAAAAATGTCCGTGATTTCAACAGTAAAAACTGTAAATATGCTACAGTAAAAATTTATAACCTGGTTAACAGTATGTTTCCTTAATATATACGGCGAATAATCATAAAAAATCGACTTTCCCAGAATTCCCTGCATGGCACATCACTTTTTATGCGTTTTGTTGACATTACAATGGATCTTTTGAGTTGTTTCCTCATCAGTGACGAACATTAGAGATTTATGCTACATCTAATGTTAATAAACAATGTTTATTTAATTTTATGCGTGTTTCCATACTGGTGTTTAGTAGACACTGAGCACCTTCTTTACACGGATACACTTTCCTTTAACATTATTTTTGGTTCTGAGAACATTATTCAAAATATTTTCATGCAGTTTCAGTCTCATGTTATGTATTAATGATCTTAGAACATTATTTAAACTTTATTAGAAGATTCTGTCCATATTAAATGAATGTTCAAAGAATGTTTCTCAAGTGTTTTCAGTAAGTTTTAAATATATTCTAGTGGAATCTACTTGGAACATTTAAAAAATGAAAATTTTTAGACAATGTATTATCATTATTTTAATAACATTATTCAAACATTTTCATAATGTTTTAGACTCATGTTATATTCATGTACTTAGACCATTGTTTAAAACGCAGTTAGAACATTTCATTGGCATTAATTAGTTAATAATATGAATTTAGTAATCAATGTTCTCAGACGGGCAGCACAGTGGGTAGCGCTGTCACCTCACAGCAAAAAGGTTGCTAGTTCGAGCCCCGGCTGGATCAGTTGGCATTTCTTTGTGGAGTTTGCATGTTCTCCCCGTGTTTGCGAGGCTTTCCTCCAGGCCTCTGGTAAGGCTGTTACCCAGTGATGGTTGCAACTAGAAGGGCACCCGCTGTGTAAAACATATGCTGTTTAAGTTGGCGGTTCATTCCACTGTGATGACCCCAAATTATTTAAGGGGCTTAGCTGAAAAAAGAAAAGGAATGAATGAATAAATGTTTTTGTATCACCATTACAAGAATGTTCTGAAAATGTTATTTTATAAAAAAAATTTTTTTTACTACATTTTAACTACATTACTATAATTATAATTATACTATAATAGTTTAATTATAAACTATAATTTAGTACAGTATATAATACAGGCTATAACTGAGTGATGACTGTACAGTTTTTACAAATTGACTGACACAAAATGTCAGCTTGCACATTGTTAAAACAGCTATTATGTTGCTGTACAATAAATAGTGACAATAAATTGTGGACAACATAACATATTGTGTGAGAAACACCTGAAAACAAGACTTTTCCTTACCTCAATAATCATAATTTGTGTGAAAAGGAATGAAAGTTGCGGTAGCTTCTCCACTGCCACTCGTTCCAGCTGTAAACGGCATTAAATCATGCATGTATCTATGTTAGTTTTTGGAGTCTTGCAAAAAAGTATGTACAGTACAACAGAGCCATGTTTTTGCAAAGAGCCTACTGTATGTTTATCACTTTGAGAGAATTCCACAGAACATGTAAGATGTACGCTTTTGGCCAATGGAATCAATGACTGGCTTGGTATTGAGTCTCTAAAATCAATGACTTGTAATAAAACTATTAGGTTTGAACTACAGCCATTGGTGGTCTTTATTTGACAATGTTCAATTGCAAACAGGAGGAGATTAAGAGATGCCTTTGAAATGATAGTCTAGTTAATTGAAACGGCACACACTCAAGCACACAGGATAAAACATGTGAGCCAAGGTCATGTAGATACAGCTGAATCTGAGGCCGTAGTGACGTTTCATGGAGAGTTTACACAAGCTTTGGCCATGAGAAGCGGCCGATGATGTACACACAGGTATGAGAGAACCAGCTGTTTCCAAGTACACAATTATAGTTAGTTTGGGTAAAGAGGAGTCAGCCAGGCTTACAGTACTTACAGCTTTCAACAATAAACATATAGAGATCAGTTTGAAAACCTAGTAAGCTTGCTACATTGATAGTTATGGTATTGGAGACATGCTACTGATTTAGAGTCTTCAAAGACTCATACGAGAATCATGTGTAGAGAAGGTAATTTGTAATATATTTTAAATTAAAACAAACAAAAAAAATCCAAGATGGTGGACAAAGTAGGCAAAATGTAGAAGTGTCTTTCTATATGATGGTTTTAATAGGTTGAATTGTATTGGTTTTAATGGAAGCTGCAATGGTCTTCTTGGGTCTTGGGTAATTTGTTGCTTTCTTTTTGCACATATTAATACCACAGAATCTTAAATGTTCCAAAACACAGTTGAAACCGCTTTAATGGTTAAAAGTTGTAATGTTTATAATGGGGTTTGTAGTTGAAACTGTTGGAGCTTCAGTGATGGCTTTTAGCGACCATTCATTCATTTGCTTTTGGCTTAGTCCCTTTATTAAACAGGGTTCACCACTGCGGAATGAACCACCAATTTATCCAGCACGTTTTACGCAGCAGATGACCTTTCAGCCACAACCAAACACTGGAAAACACCCATGCACTTTTGCGGTCACACACATACACTACGGCCAATTTAGCTTATTTAATTTATCTATATCACATGTCTTAGGACTTGTGTGGGAAACTGGAGCACCCGGAGGAAACCCACGCGAACATGGTGAGAACATGCAAACTCCACACAGTAATGCCAACTGACCCAGCCAGGGCTGGAACCAGCGACCGTCTTGCTGTGAGGAGATCGTGCTATTCGCTGCGCCACCGTGACGCCTGGCTTTTAGCGTTTTGCTTATTATCATTATTTGTTTATTTAGCAGATATCTTTGTTTATTTTGAACTAGATGATGATAAACAGTATGTTACATGCCAACTGCTGAATTTGATTGTGTTTGCATAGTGTTTTTGCATTGAGTTAGCCATGTTGAGTTGTAAATGAGTGATTTAGGCAATTTCATAATGATTATGCTGTCTTAAAAACTATCTTAGAGTGTGAGACAGCTGTAAAGATTTGTTGTTTTGCTATTTATTCCATCCCAATGCATAGAAGCACACACATATCACTCTTAAAATACAGCTTTTGTATTGGCATTGATGGTTCCTTGGAGAACCTTTAACATCCAAGCAATCTTTAGATTCCTCAACAGGTTCTTTGTAGTGGACATTTACACTTATTTGTGCTTTACACTTATAAACAAATAATTTATTTTAAAATCTGTTTCCACAAAGGCTCAAAAATACAGTAACTACAACATTTTCAGTTTTTTTTTTAAGAGTGATTACAAAAGCAATTTTTATTTGTTTCTGCTCTGCTGTTGTGAGCATCTAGCTAGACTGGCAGGCACAGAAAGCTCATTATATCTGTATCTGGTTGTGCATTTATTTCCTCTATTCAAATAACAGTCAGAGTGAAAACTAACAGCACTCAGCAGAGTATTAACACACACACTCGTCCTGACCTCCTCACTCCTTTCTGGCTTTTTGGCCCTTTTTCTCTCTGACATACATGACTGCAAACAGATAATGAACACAGCGAAGGATCTATTGACTTAGTAGAGACATTCTGTAGGCCAAACATGTATCTGGACTGCACAAAACTATTAACAAACAAAAAATATATGTGCAAAATAGCCATATTTATGAGGAGAAACAGCAGGAGTACACATTTTAAGCAGATAATTGCAAGCGTTTAAAAACAAAACCGGTGCTCCGGTTTCCCCCACAGTCCAAAGACGTGGTACAGGTGAATTGGGTGAGCTGAATTGTCCGTAGTGTATGTGTGTGAATGAGTGTGTATGGATGTTTCCCAGAGATGGGTTGCAGCTGGAAGTGCATCCGCTGCGTAAAAAAATATGCTGGATAAGTTGATGGTTCATTCCGCTGTGGTGACCCCAGATTAATAAAGGGACTAAGCTGAAAAAGAAAATTATTTTATTTTATTTTTTTAAAATTTTATTTAGTTTTTTATTATTTTTTTGGTTTGATTGCAATTTTTTGAAAATCAAAAACACTTTTCAACAGACTTCTGCTGTGTGTTATTGTGTCATTTCATTAAAAATTAACTATAATATTCTCTGTACATTTTTATAAATCTGTACTGACAGTAAGTTTAAGTTTCACAAATTTCAGTGAATGATTTCAGTCAGCGCTCATTTGTTATTTAAATCCAGTTAAAGCCGTTAATTAATTTAAAAGGCAGCATTGCAATTGCAAAGATGAGCACTTCAGGAAAGAATATGTTTAAATAATCTCATCTGCTCTTAAGCATATGATTGGATTTTCTGGTCTTTCTTTAAGCTTTTTACAGTGGGGCTATTTGAATACCTGGCAGTTTGTTGAAACGAAATGTCAAGGAGCAATAAATATCCAAACAATCTCACCGAACACGTGAGCATCTATAATTAGTGTCTCACATGTATGAGCTCCAGCTATAAACTTGATGACTTAAAAACGGGCAGTTTAGATACAATTACAGATGATTTTAGTACTGATGATGTACAGGATATTGACCAGTGGAAAAAAAATACTTGTCAAAATCTAATATCAGAAAGTTATTTGTAGTTTTCAGGGTAAAAGCAATCTAATTATGCCTAGACTTCCATAATTTTTCTTCTACAATCTTTTTTTAACACTTTTGTCAACTAAATCCTCTCAGAGCTGTAACTTATGAGCAGTTAGTTCACTTTACAAATCAAATAAAGCTGCTCGGCGCTGCTTCTGAACGGGACTGACAGGTCATTAAGATGTCTGTCAAAACAGATGGCATTTCAAAAGCAAAGAGTTAATTGGCTGTGTAAACTTGTGTTTTTCCCCTCTAGGCACATGCAGATTTACAGTACTGTAGTTCTTACAATGCTAGTCTGACCAGCCTGCTAAAATTCCAGATGCAAAACAAAGTGAAATGATGGCCGGTTCAGTCTTTATGTGTTTATCAAGGTTAAAGCATACAATAGATTTAGAAAAACAAAGATTCAGAAAATAGCACCACTGAATGGCCAGATGATATGCAAACTGTTTCTTGGCTCGAGAAAGAAATACGAAGTCCGACTTGTAAAGTTATGATGAATGAGGAATGTAGTTAAATTAAAGATGATTGCAGTTACCGGTACACAAACAATAAAATGAATGGAGTAATGTATGTACAATAAAAATGAATGACAGTGTTATGGTTTTAGGCACAATTAATGCATTAAATCTAGACTGGTAAGTCATCTTACATTTCATAGTATATAGTTGATTGGTGATTTACATGGTGCAGATCAAGAACTGATTGGATGATGAAGCCTAATGCAGCTACAGTGTATGTCCCTGAGATTTAAGATGTTATGTGCAACATTAATTTCCTGTAATTTCCTGTAATAGGTAAACAATATATCACACAAGGGCTGTTTTTGTGCTGAGTGGCACAAGTGAATGTATGATAATGATTATATACAACACTTTTTAATATAGATATTTTTAATATATTGTACACTTTCTTTTGGGCAGCACGGTGACTCAGTGGTTAGCACTGTCGCCTTACAGCATGACAGTCGCTGGTCCTGGTTGGGTCAGTTGGCTTTTCTGTGTGGAGTTTGCATGTTCTCATGGGTTTCCTCTGGGTGCTCCAGATTTCCCAAGTCCAAAGACATGCTCAATAGGTGAATTGATTAAGCTAAATTGGCTGTAGTGGATATGTGTGAATGTGAGTGTGTCTGGGTGTTTTTTCAGTAATGGGTTGTGGCTGGAAGGGCATCCGCTGCATAATACATATGCTTAATAAGTTGGTGGTTCATTCCGCTGTGGTGACCCCTGATGAATAACAGGACTAAGCTGTAGGAAAATGAATGAATGAATGAATGAATGACACTCTCTTTTTACCAACAGATGTATTACCTATAAATTCACAACAGAGGTGTTTTGTGAAACTGATCTACACACATTAGTGTTTTCTAAATAAATATGCATTTTGCATCTCTATTGCTCCTTTAAGTCATTTAACACCACCAACTGACAGTTTTGGCTTCTAATTTAGAGGATTATTTAATCAAGGAAAGTAATTCTACACTGTGATATCAATCAATCAAATAAGGCAAGGCAAGTTATTTTTCTTTTTTTTCTTTTTTTAAGTAATCAAGTAAAGGAAGTATTTTTAATTAAAGTGAAAAGTCACCCAAAAATGAAAATTGTGCCATTGTTTGTCAAACCTGTATGAATTTCTTTATTTTTTAGAACATTGAAATACTGTGAAGATGCGCCAAACTGTTTTGGAGTTACAATAAATGCCTAAAAATAGTCTAAAAGTCATAATGTCAGAAATGTCAAATCACAAATATTCCACATATATTACACTATATTTACAAATATGTAATGTATTTATTATAATAATCTAATAACTTATAAATATGTAATGCAGTAGCCCCCTTAAAAAAATCATTGATTTAAATTGGCTACTTGTCCAGTGACTTGCCTAATCAACCCAACTTGTCTAATTAACTTAATTACCATAGTTATATATATATATCTACTGTAATCATATTTTTCCTGAACTTCCCTGAGAGTAAAGCATCCAATCCATATCAGGTGCTCTGATCATTGAACTGCTCTATAAGCAGCTGTGTTGGAGTCAGTGAAGGGTCAGCTGCTGTATGTGTTGTGTGGAGCTCCTCTGTTCAGATGTCAGCCGCTCACTGAAGGAGGAATGCTGAGCCGGATGGGAGCTTCTCGTAACTATGGCAACACATCCCCGTCCAATCATTAAGCCCAAGCGATAGTTGCTGGGGAGACATTCTTTCACAGATGAAAGGACAGTGGCGGCATTAGAGACCCAATTCACTGTGTGTTTTCCTGAAGATCGAGATAAGGTGTCAGGGATTAACCTACTGCATGACTCGAAACTGGGACATCTATTGATTATGAATAAACTGTATATGCATTTACAACAACCTTGGTAAATATGAGCAAAGAAGGCTGTGGAAAAAGAAAATCTGTATTATTTAAACTTCTAATCTTTTCAATATTAACAAAAAAGCCAAGCTGTTCTCATTGAGAACTAACATTTGTAAATGCAGGATAGTTTTACCTAAAATACAAATATCTTTGTTAAATATGTGTGGCACAGTTATTGACTCCACCATGATTACATGTGAGCAAAATATTTTTAAAGTGTATTGTCATTGATATTTGGTGGAGGAGGACATTGTTCAGCCATCACCTCTTGTTTCACAGTGCTATATATGAGGGAAAATAAAGGCCAAACTCATCACACAGCAGCAATTTAGAACAAGATGGGTCATACAAATTGGCAAGTGGCAATAAGAAAAGAGCAAAAATACTGAAAATGTTTATCACATTTCCATCATCAGGGCAATAATTAAGAAATTCCAAATAACAGGAAGTGTTATAAACAATTGCACATATGTACCCAGGTCTACATTTCTGGGGACAGCGTAATGCGTAACTGGAGGTACATCTGGTCACAGTTTTTGTTTTTGCAAACCCACCAGAGGCCGCTGTGTACACTTTTTGATGATCACATATTCCTCTCGTGCATCCTCTTCTCACATAAATCCAAGGGTGCAATATACACTTCAGCCAACCAGGCCATCTTGCTGTTGACTGAATGACTGACCGATCCACCCCCTTCCCTAAACCCAACTGATAGTATTTTCAAACGCAATTTAGAAAACTCTGTCATCGCGGTCAACTTCACTCCATGCCCCAAGTACGCGGCAACGGAATACTGGGCATACTGGTAACAGTCTGTATGGTGGTAAGCAGTCAGCTGGTAGTGCCAAAACGCCCCATAATGTATGTTAAAAAGACGAAAGGCAGCCAGACGTACCTCTGACCACACTCTTAGCACTCTCTAGAAGTGTAGACGGGGTACATGTCCATAGTTAGCCTGTGTTGGTTATAAACTAGCCGGAAGAGGATGTGTGTCTATATTATCTGTTCATTCATTTTCTTGTCTGCTTAGTCGCTTTATTAAACTGGGGTCGCCACAGCGGAGTGAACCGCCAACTTATCCATCATTTGTTTTATGGAGCGGATGCCCTTCCTGCTGCAACCCATCACTGGGAAACATCCATACACACTCATTCACACACACACACTAGGGCCAATTTAGCTTACCCAATTCACCTATACCACATGTCTTTGGATTATGGAGGAAACCGGAGCACCCGGAGGAAACCCACACCAACACGGGGAGAACATTCAAACTCCACACAGAAATGCCAACTGACCCAGCCGAGGCTCGAACTGAAAATACAGTATTCACTAAAAATATGAAGATGCTTGTATTTGTTTATGGAAGAGACTTCAGGGATTTTCATGAAACCTTTCAAACTATCTGAGGTAAGTTAGATACCATCAAGCAATTTTGTGTTAAATGAATGCCTAGACATCTAAACAGAGATTTTTTTGGCTAAAACAAGGCTATATTTGCACTGTTGTGAAAAGTAGGGCTGCGTGATAGTGGAAAAAAAACTAACGTTGCAGTATTTTCATTCAATGCTATTCATATTGCGGTATAGATGCAATTTTACCAGATGACTTGAATAGCTTGTGAAGAATTTATAATTGTAGATAAATTTGGATGATACTGTAGGGGAGCGCATCTGCAAAAAATATAATAATAAAAAGAATGACAAGCATATAGCAATAGTTTAGACAAGCAATAGTTTATGATTTTCTGGGGAGTCAAACAGTATTCAGAAGTAGAAATTAAATAATCACTGTATAATAATAATAATAATAATAATAATAATAATACAATCATTTTAATTGAGTAAATAATTATATAATGTTCAATTAATCTTTAAGTTGCAAACATTTATTTATAACATAATATTTATTGTGCCCAAATGGCTCAAGTTTGCCTCAAATACAGTCAGGCCTTAAAAACACATGCATATAATAAACTTTCACTCCGCCACGGTGGCATAGTGAGTAGCACGTTCCCCTCACAGCAAGAAGGTCGCTGGTTTGAGCCTCGGCTGGGTCAGTTGGCATTTCTGTGTGGAGTTTACATGTTCTCCCTGTGGTTGTGTGGGTTTCCTCCGGGTGCTCCGGTTTCTCCCACAAGTCCAAAGACATGTGGTATAGGTGAATTGGGTAAGGCTAAATTGTCCGTGTATGAGTGTGTGTGGATGTTTCCCAGAGATGGGTTGTGGCTGAAAGGGCATCCGCTGCGTAAAACAAATGCTGGATAAGTTGGCGGTTCATTCCGCTGTGGCGACCCTGGATTAATAAATGAATGTTGTTAACTGTAATGTCTGGTCAACTTTAAACCCAACTATATTGCAGATTCCTGTGATGTGACTTTTGCGGACTCACACATTGCGATATCGATGCTGAAACTATATTTTATGCAGCCCTAGTGAAAATCAAACAGACATCTAAGAATAGTCTTAAAAAGACTAGTCATCAAATAGACAGAAATGAAGGGCTACATGTGAAGTCTGTCTATGTCTGTTTAATGACTAGTCTATTTTTAGACTATCGTTAGCTGTCTATTAGATTGTCACTTGCACATATAGCATTCTTTTACCCTAGACGTTTATGTCTTGATGTCTATTAGGCATCCATTTAACATAAAATTGCTTTATAGGTACCTACTGTATATGACCAGCGATTGTTTGAAAGGGTTTTAATAAAAGTCCCTCAACTCTCATCCATAAACAAATTCAAGCATCTCCATGTTTTTATTAAATACTGTATGAGCAAAATCTTTATTACTTAACCTTTCGATGGTTTGATCTCAACATACAGTATTTACCAAGGGTGTCGATATAAGAGAAAGGTGCTATAT
>CAIGQQ010032699.1:0-15128 GCA_903798035.1 Danio albolineatus | reverse complement strand
GCACGTGCTGATATATTGAACTTTGAACTTTTAATCTCCAGTATGATGTTTATATTTTCTTAAGTAATTTGCAAAGCTTTTATGAAACTGCTTCTTTATGGTCATTAAACAATGTTAAAGCTGGTCAACATGAACTGTTTAAAATACTGCTCAAAGTGTCTCACTGTCAGAGCGTAGTTACTTAATTCTCTATAGCAGCAGAGCAGTCTAAGCTCATTGGCTGAAAGTCAGCTGTGATGTCATCACAGAATGCTATAAGGGCTTGACAAATAGCCTGAGAGCCACATTTAACGTAACACCGCTCAGCAGACTGGTTGCGTGTGAGAGAGGTTGAGAAAAGAGCTGTGAACGAGGAAGAGAGAGCAAAAGTGAGTGTGTGTAAGAGAGAGAGAGAGAGAGAGAGAGAGAGCGAGAGAGAGAGAGAGAGAGCGAGCATGCAAGAAAAAGGCACCATGAAAAGAGGATATACTCATTCTTAACACTGAAAAGAGTATTTTAACTGCATGGAAGAAGCAGCTGTGGTGGACGTCTTTTCTGGAGGTTTGTCTTTGCATGAATTTACACTGTTTTTACAACTTACTGTTTGCACAAACCTGTGTTAACTGTGTTAATGTGTTGTCTTCTGCTTTTCTTTCTTGATCTCTGTTAGGTCATGGGAAACATAAGGTCCTCACTACCCAAAGATCTTAACTGTACAAACAACACTAATGTATCCACCAAAACTGAACTACAGATGACAGTGCTGGGCACACTCATGTCCATTCTTGTCTTGGTCATCGTCATTGGCAATGTGATGGTCATCACAGCTATTAGCCGCTTCCAGCGACTTCAGAACGTCACTAACTGCTTCATTACGTCACTTGCGTGTGCTGATCTGGTCATGGGATTGGTGGTGGTACCCTTTGGTGCCCTTTACAACATCCTGAACATTTGGCACTTTGGGAACACCTTTTGTGATTTCTGGACCGCCACTGATGTTCTGTGCGTCACGGCCAGTATCGAGACACTCTGTGTCATCGCTATGGATCGCTACATCGCCATCACATCCCCATTCCGCTACCAGTCTCTACTGACCAAGAACAGAGCTCGCTTTATTGTGCTGATGGTGTGGGTCATTGCTGGGCTCGTTTCCTACCTACCTGTCCATATGGGGTGGTGGATTTCCCATGATAATGAGACATACTGTTGCCTTTTGAATGAGGCCTGTTGTGAATTTGACATCAGTTACCCCTATGCCATTGTGTCATCCATAATCTCTTTTTACATCCCCCTGGTCATCATGGTTTTTGTTTACAGCCGTGTGTTCCAGGAGGCAAGGAAGCAGCTGAAGAAGATCAACAGAACCGAGGGCCGGTTTCACGCTCAGAAAACCAACAGCAGAAATCAAGATGTAGCAAACAACCACAGCGAGATGAGGAGCACCAAGAAGGCCAAGTTTTACCTGAAGGAACATAAAGCTTTGAAGACTCTGGGCATCATCATGGGTGTATTCACGCTGAGCTGGCTACCATTTTTTGTACTCAACGTGATTCCACACGAACATGTGGACATCTTGACTTTCAGAATCTTAAACTGGATAGGCTACGCAAACTCAGCCTTCAACCCACTGATCTACTGTAGGAGTCCAGATTTCAGGTACGCGTTCAAGGAGATACTATGTCTCAACAGGTCACGCTACCCTAACATCAGGCCAAACAATGGATATATATATAATGCACACAGCTGGCAGAGTGAGAACCGGGAGCAAAGCAAAGGCAGCTCGGGGGACAGTGAGCCTGCTGAGGGGAACTTGGCAAAAGAGGGATGCTTGTCAGCGGATAAAACAGACTCTAATGGGAACTGCAGCAAAGCCCAAATGAGAGCGCTGTAAATCACCTTGGTGAGTCCTGACTCGTTCCACTGGTCCTGATTTCTCAATGTGTCACATAAGGACAGGTTACGCCTCATCTGGTAAGTGGCCAATAGTGGGTGTGTAATGAAAAAAGGGACATTTTTTAAACGTTTGTTTTACTCATCTACCTCATCGTTTTCTCTCCTAAATTCTCTTGCTTAGCATACTCAAATTTGAGCTAATGAAAGCTAAACCCTAAAAATGATTCTCAATTCAGTTTTAAATGAGCAGAAATGTTCATGGCAAGTGTTCTTCTATGATAGACACATTGAAGTGGTTGTTCACTAAAAGGACTTCCCTTCTCAGTCATGTTTTTGTCACCTTAACTAAATTGAGGAACTAAACTGCAGCTTTAAAGAATGATTAGCTGTCATTACTGTAGGTTATCAAGTTACAGCACATTTTGCATTTGCCAAAATGATTCATTTTAATTTTTCATTTTAAATCATATTATTCAGGGTTGCAGATACTCAAAACACAAGAAATGCTTCACATCAGCATTATCAGGTTTCACTTCTGCAAAACAGGCCATTTTGCCCATTCAGGAAAAAAAAAGAAACATTTTTATATTTTTACACCAGGCACGGCAGTAAATCTAAAAATATCTCTGTTAAAAATTACCTAACTTCCAACCCAGCACAGAAGCAACACCTTTTAAAAAAGTAAAGAGAAGAAGCCTGGTCAAACCAGCTTGTTTAAGGAAATTACTCAATTATATTCAGTAGTTCAGTCTTTTACTGTAGATGTGTGACTGATTAACTTGAACATTCTTAGACAGTCACCAAACAGCAACACCTTTATTAATTCTCAATACCACATTATTGCAGCATAAACTAAAATCTACATCGCTAGCTTGAAACGTGTGCTTGATAACAGAACTTCTCCGGTGGCCCATTTTGATCACCGTTATGTCATTTCAGCTGATTGCTGCCAAATCCTTACTCACCCTGAGAACGTTCTTAGCTTTTTCCAGTACAACTGAGCAAAGTCCAACAAGTCTCTGCATTAATCCCTGAAATTCACTGTTTATCAAAGACATAATGTGCCTCCCTATTAAAAATACCATTATCTAGAAAGATAAATAAATTAGGAGGCACCGAGTTTCCTGTCAGGCTCAGCTACTGCATGCTGTGCAAAGCGTACAGTCATTTCTCTGTTCCTCACTCGAGTTTGTAAGCTAGGCATTTAATGTAATGTTCCATTCATATCATAAACCGCATAAGTGATAAACAGTTTCAAAACTTGTCAGTGTTTGTGAGCTGTTCATTTAGGGCAAGTGACTCTGTTACAGTACAGCCTGCTTATGCTGTCGAAAACTGTGAACTTTGCTCTTCGTATCAGTTGTGGCTTTTTTTGTGGTCTTTCGGCAATTTTGTGAGCAAAGCAAAAGTGATGTGAAGATTTCAGACATTTCCACATGTTTACTTTTAATGGATGAACTGTAGTGATTACAATATCTATATTTCTGCTTCATAAAAGCATTACACCAAAGTGCAGATTGAAACTTCCTAAAAGGGTGCTTTGTAAATCTGTCCAAGATTTTTACTTTGGAAACACAATTCAAACATTGCAAATGTATCTGTAAATATTTAAAAGTGCACAGAGATCTCAATCCAGCTGTTTCTCTGTAAACAGTGCTCCACCTGCAAAAGCATGCCGTGTCCTTTTTCAGGATGTGAAAGTGAATGTGACAGCTCGGACAGATTTGTTAACACTGCACCCTTCTGGGAGGGTTTTTTTCTGCATGTAGACCTGCCGTGTCAAACTCTGACCTGCAACATCCTGTGCTAAATGAAATATTTGTGCAATCTTTGCTCTAACTGTGGCGATGTGATTTACTGTTGTATTAGAACTTTATATTAATACTGCCTCCTTTGTGGACATGTTTAACCTGTTGAGTAAAGTGTTTACATTCGTTAATGTCTTTCAATTAGACATGGTTCACAGTGGATTGGCATGCAAATTGTCATGAATTGCACCTTCATCTTAGTGATTAAGCATAATGTCACGCTATAGGGATTAGCTTGATGTGACCTTCAGCATCTAACAAGCACCAAGTAATTTTGCCATTGAAAGTTTTACAAATACAATCACATTTTTTGAAAAGCTTTAAATAATACCACTAATTTTATCTTGGTAACCCCTAATTAATATGCAATTTTTTTCAAAGAATTACACATACGCTGCACAAAATTATTCATTGGATTTACTTAATTTTATTGTGGTTGCAAACAATTTATATGGGCTGATTATAAATAAACAAACTAAGCTGAACATTACTAAATTTGGCGCCACGGTGGCTCAGTTGTTAGCACTGTCGCGTCACAGCAATAAGGTTGCTGGATCAAGCCCCAGCTGGGTCAGTTGACATTTTTGTGTGGAGTTTGCATGTTCTCCCCGTGTTCGCGTGGGTTTCCTCCGGGTGCTCCGGTTTCCCCCACAGTTCAAAGGCATGCGCTATATGTGAAAAGAATAAAGTAAATTGGTCGTGGTGTATGTGGGTGAATGAATAGGTATGGGTGTTTCCCAGGACTGGGTTGCAGCTGGAAGGGCATCCGCTTTGTAAAACACACGCTGGATAAGTTGGTGGTTCATTCCGCTGTGGTGACCCTTGATGAATAAAGGGACTAAGCTGAAGGTCAATGATTGAATTACTAAATTTAATTTGTGTGTTTAAATTCAACCCAGGCATCACGGTGGCGCAGTGGAAAGCATGATCACCTCACAGCAAGAGGGTCGCTGGTTCGAGCTTCGGCTGGGCCAGTTGGCATTTCTGTGTAGAGTTTGCATGTTCTCCCTGTGTTCCCGTGGGTTTCCTCCGGGTGCTCCGAGGAAAGTTTCACAAGTCCAAAGACATGCAGTATAGGTGAATTGAGTAAGGTAAATTGTCTGTAGTGTGTGTGTGTGAATAGGTGTGTATGAATGTTTACCAGTGATGGGTTGCAGTTGGAAGGGCATCCGCTGCGTAAAACAAATGCTGGATAAGTTGGCGGTTCATTCCGGTGTGGCAACCCCAGATTAATGAGGGGACTAAGCCAAAAAGAAAATGAATGAATGAACGAACGAATGAATTCAACACATTTATAATTGTTTGCAACCACTTAAGCTAAAAAAAATGGTAAATTCAATTAATATTTTTTTCAGTGTATCTGCAAACAGAGTGCTTCAATTTCTCTGACACAAAAATATTTTCTTTGCGTAGTATTGCATTAATGAAATGAATGAATTGAAGTGTGCATTCTGAATGTCATACTGTTCAGTGAAATAAAATTTCACATAAAAATTTCCTGGTGCACATTATAGTCCATCTTCTGTGTCTGTACAACTAAAAAGGGAAGAAGACTTTTGTTTTTTTGTAGGATGGTCCTTTATTTCATAGGCACTTTTGTTCTTAAAATGTTCCGCTCCAGAGCTGAATAACATTTTGAAAAGCATATCTTGTCTGAGAGGTGATTATGTGTCACATTTGTACGTACAGACACAGTGTGGACAGCTTCTTACTGATGCATGAAGATGTGATTAAAAATGCCCCGAATATTGCCTTAATGATATAAGAGCAGAATTCAAATTCCCCCCCCCAAAAAAAAGCCAGTAGGCATTAGTTCAAACAAAACTTCCCACTCCGCAAGGCTTAATTCATGGCATGTGTACTGTACATAATGTTGTTCCAGTTTGATGTTTACTTAGATTCCTCTGAGCTACTTTCGCACAAGATTTATCACTGTTTTGTTGGACTGCAGTGAAGTACGTTCAACTTTGTTTGTCTATATCAGTGGTATTTATGAAATACAAGTGTCATGCCATTTGTATTACGTAATAAATGATGTATTTAATGTACGCTTGGATGTGATGGATGTTTTTTTCATTGTTTGGAGGAAAGGCGCAAAGCACTATAATGAATTTCTAGTATGTGTCTGAAACAAAACAAAACAAAGCTAAACAAAAGGATAAATCACAACCACTGCAACCAAACACGACTTTAGGGTTTGCAAAAGATTAAAAATGCTCCTAAAAGGTTTACATCAGATTTAAATCAGTCAGTAGATGAGTATCTATACAGTAAAACATTAGATTTAATGTCTAATGCACATGCAGTACGCACAGACTGACAAACTAACAATCTGTTTATTTTTAGACTATGCTTTTCACCTGGCATTATGCTCATGTTACCAATAGATGTGTGCTATTAGCTAATCTGAACAGTAAATCCAGCTTGTGACATGTAATTAATCTAATCAAACTATTTGATATGAATACAGGTTCATTCGATGCCTTGAATAACTTTATTTGGAAAGTGTTCATTAATTCAGATTGATTGCAATGGGGGATTGAATCATGCATAAAAATAATAAACAAATTACAACAGTTGTTGCTGTTTTGTCCAACAGTATTCCCCTACAGAAATTGGAAAAGAAATAAAAAGTAAAGGAAGACTGTATAGTCTTTGCTGTATGCATAACAACATTAAAAATATCTTTATTAAATATACAAATGGTACAATTTCTTGAGCCTGAATGCTCTAGACTCACTTGAATTGCTCATACATTCACAGACCTTAAAAATATAGGCAGAACTCAAAAAAACAAACAAAAAAAACAACAACTAGGGCTTCTGGTCAACTACGTATAAACCCAACTCAACATTGCATATCCTGTGACTATTGCAGATGCACACTAGGCATGGGACAATAACCGTTTTCAAGGTATACCGCGGTTTAGAAAAGTCAAGGTTTTCATACCGCCAAATTTTTCTGCTATACCGTTCCTAAGGTATGTGTAACATTATTTACATTTTTTGTTTGCTTTTTAGGTGTAAATTGTAAAGACATCTGTATTTTTGAAACTAATGAAGACAGCAGAAGTCAATGATTCACTTGAATTATTTAGCCTGACATGTTTACTGCCCCAAAATATTTTAAATGTTTCCTAAAATAAAGTATATTGAGTTCAAAGAGAAAAAAGTTTTTGTTTTTTAGCCAGACATTTTAAAAGAACATATTTTAGAGCAGTTATCACAATACCGTCATACCGTGATATTTTTATCCAAGGTTATCATACCGTCAGAATCTTATACCGGCCCATGCATAATGCACACATTGACATATCGATGCTAAAACGATATATTGTGCAACCCTAAATAAAACAATGAATTTTGTTGCCATTCACTAACAAAAACAACAAAAAATATTTTCCCCAGCATATTCAAAGAAAGCAAAACAAAAGTAGCACAGGTTACCTGAGGTACTTTTTTATTTATTTGTTTATTAATTTATTTGTTTGCTTGTTTAGTGTCTTGCATTAATTCCATGCATTTTTCATCATTTTTCCTAAGGCAATGCCAATATTGAATTTGCCAGTATTTTGAAATTGATGTGTAAAGGGTGCTTTTCAGGACAAATTACAAAAACATTCTTGCCTGTGTGGAAACATTTTTGAATTTACCTGTAAAATCATTCTGGTCATTTTAAAAATATTTACTGCTGTGAAAGGTGCTATTATCTTTAAATAATTTCTAAAAATATGGGTTTAACATTAAGCAGTGAGCTTCTACTAGTGAGCTTCGTCTGTAGATTTATATTTTGTGAGCATTTTTACTGCTATATTTCAACGGGCTAACTGTTTTATTATTTATATTTATTATTTTATTATTGTTTTTATTTATTTATTAGTTGGAAAAAAATGTTCGGAAAGTGATCCTATAGATATTTTATAGCTGTAGTCTGAACTCTGCTGTTGTTTCGAATTCACAATAAATTTTAGAACGATCACCATATCATTATTTTCATAGTCATCGTGCTTAGTGTGGACCATCTAACTTGTAACATCTAACCATCTAACATCTATGCTGTAAGCCATTAGAAGATTTCCCTCATCATTCAACAGTAAATCAATCAGTGAATCTCCACGAGTTTGATTTGTGTCCATCTGTGCTGCACGGAAAACATCCCCTTAAGAATAACTTCACCCTTTGCATGCGTAGTTGCAACTCAGCCATGTCTATTTCAGTATGGGAATGAGTCTCTGCAGCATGTGATTGGAATAGTCTGATATTGTAAAATGTTTCCATTCCGAGCAGAGCTTTATTGCTATCAGGTTCCATTAAAATTCATTCTCATTCACTTTATATCTCCTGTGAATAAAAGCATAGCCTGGATACAGTAAATGATGTGGCATATAAATGTCTTGGTGTTTAGCCACACAGAACCTCCACAGGCTACATACATATAGGAAGAGATACATTAAATGGCCAATCATTCGTGACGTTATAGTGGTAAATGATTGATTGGTTCATATGCCTGCTGTGACATTTAGGACTGAGCAGAATAGATTTATTTGAACGAAAGGGAAATTAGACATAAATGGACCCAGCAGAGAGGAAAACACAGGAAGGTTTTCACCATCAACCCCATTAGTGGTGGTGAAAAGGTGCATCAAGAAATGAAAATGTGAATATGTATGATGAATATGAATGAACAAAAAGGTGAAATTTAGCCAGCCTAATACCTTGCAGCCCCAATACTTTGCTTCATTAGAAATAACCCAGTAGGCACACAATGTTGTAAGATGTTAATATTAGGTTAGATTTAGGTTAGGTTAGATTTAGGTCATGATGTCAGGTTACCAAAATTCAATGTCAAGTCAGCGTCTAAGGACAACATTATTTTGATGTCCAATAACGACGTGAAATGACATTGATATTTGGCTCATTTAGATTGTGACCAAAATTCAACGTCGATCCAACATTTTTAGCCAACGTCACATTGACATCAAATACTGACATTTATTCGCCAAGAATGGCAACCAAAATCCAACGCCTGATATATGTCATAGTGGTTGTGTCCACACACTGTCTAGCTGTAAAATCATCAGATGTTGATATTTGGTTGATTTTAGGTTGGACAGTGACGTCGGCTTGATGTTGGGTTCTGAAGTCAACTCGATTTTCATTTCCAAACAAAATGGAACATCCACACAATATTGGGGTACAAAGTCAATCAGACGTCATGTTGACGTTCTGTGTCTGCTGGGAAAGTTCAATAATTCCATCTGATGTGAATAAGCAGAGAGCGTAAACCATATGGCATAATTTTAATTAATTATTTATTGTTAAGTGGGGTTTATTTAAAAACTAATTTCGAGAGGATCACGTGCTTATGATTGAACACAGCTGGTACCACAGCAGCTCTGCATATTGCACCAATCAGACGAATCCCAACACACTATAAATTACCAGAGCTTTCTGCTCCGGTCATCTTCGTCTTGAAGTATCCCCCCCTTCCACCCCAACTCCTCCCCTTCTCTGATAGGGCGGCACGGTGGCCCAGTGGTTAGTACTGTTGCCTCACAGCAAGAACGCCACTGGTTCGGCCTCTTCCCGGGCCGGTCGGCGTTTCAGTGTGGAGTTTGCATGTTCTCCCCGTGTTCGCGTGGGTTTTTCCCGGGTTCTCCGGTTTCCTCCCACCGTCTAAAAAACATACTACATAAGTAAATCGACTACTTTTAAATAGCATCTTAAGGCAACTCTATTCAGATATATCTCAGCACTTTCACAAGCGGGGGGAGTTCTCAAGACTTACCTGAGCTCAAGCTCTCCTCTCGCCCTTTAAACGAGAGGGAGCCCCGGGCTCAAGGATATTCTGAGCTTAGGACTCACTCCCGGGACAGCATGCCAAATACGCTTTATTATCAATCATCAGCTAAGTGTGAACTCTTGAAATAAATTAAATAAGTATTTATTTTTGATTGCGCTTTCAAAACTTTTGAATTATTGAAAATTCAATAATTACAATACCATTCAATAAATACAAGTACCATCACGATTTGTATGTTTTGTACAATCTTCTCATATCCTAATAACTGGTGTTTCCAGTTAATATTTCCATATTATTGCAGCTTTACAAACTCTGGGAGGGAAAAAAGAACATTTTTGTTGTTTTAAACGTCACCACTGACATGTAATGCAACAAATGTCGAAAAGAAAAAAGATTTCACAAACAAACCTACACTGTAAAAAAAATGACAAAATGTCAAGACAACAAATATGTTTATGTTGCTTTAACATTTTTTAAGTGAATCAGGTTTCAACCACATTTTTTCTACAAAGTTTCAAGTTATTCAAGTTATACATAGTTTAAAGTGTAATTTAGTTTTAGTCAGTTTGATTGATGTAAGTTGAGATGACTAAAAAAGTTACTTTGATTCAACGGAAAAAAATAAGACATGAAGATTTTTTTACAGTGTATAAATACACTGATCTCTATGCAAGAATAAAATAATAACGATGTAACTTTTCCCAGTAAGTAGGGTAAGGGTAAGGTAAGTTTTGATATGGTTGATTTCAACATAAAAAAATAATGAAAAGCATGATGGGAGAACAAAAAATAACTGAAACATTGCAGAAAAACAGCATCATTTGATCTACATAATGATCTACAGCCAACAAGAAAAAAAAACATGTGAAAACATTAGCTGTAACATTAGCTGTTACGGAGGCTCAGTGTACGTGATTTCCAGAGGTTCTCCACTTGGATAAACACTGCTCCTGTGACATTAAACCAGCCTACGTGTGAGAAGAAAAAAAACAGACGGCCACATCACAACAAAACCTCACCTAACATCAGCAGCCTCAAATAAACACACAGCCAGGCTTAAGAACAACTTCTTTGACCCTCTCACCACTAAATCAAAGTCTATCCAACAGGGAGAAGGTTTTATAAGAACATAAGACTTTAACCAGCTTAAAAAACAACCTGGTTATTAAATGTGATTTAGAACTACTAAACACGAGCCGCTGGATTTTATTTACAAGTGCTCTCCAAACTGATCTGATCATTTACCTCAATTACACTTGAGCCTCAGCTGAGCTATAGACAGCACGTCTCCGTTATTAAATCATGTTCAGCTCTCCGCCACAAATAAAACCGTTGCATCAATTGGCGCCCCTTAAAAAGTCTTAAACGTCTGCCAGGAGCACATACGGTTTCTCTGTCAATATGCTATTTGGAACAAAATGTCTTTCTCTGGATTCCACATGTTCTCGTCATGGGCCAAATCTTCTTCCCTGCAGTATCTCAGCTACTCAGAAGCTTCCTAGATAATGGAATCATGCGGAGAGTGGAAAAGTGCAAGATCCTGCTGAAAAGATACACAGAAACCTGAATGTGGAGTACAGGTTTTCTTATCTCCAACAGTACGCTGTGAAAATCGATTTTTCAAAGTCTTAAATAAATTAAGGTTAAAGTTGGTTGGTTCACTGGAAATAAGTGCTTTCTGCAAAACAGCTAAAACCTATACCCACATTTCACTTTAGCTTCCATACAAAATGAACAGTAGAACTTGTATTGAATGCAAAACTTCTTTTGAACACACACACAAAAAAATACTACAGGGTAGATCTTGCTTGATTTCTTAAACAATGCTAAGTTATAGCTTTAAAACACTTTTATCATATCGCATGATTTGTAAACTAATACACTTGAACGTTTGCATCCCCCCTGGTTGTTCTTGCCATACTCTGAGTGGGATTGGACCCGGCATTTCTGGAATAAGAGGCAGCAGGCAGGCTCGCTAAAAGGGCACAAAAGACCACAGCCTCTAGTGTGGATGGTAAGTGAACTTCCTGTGGCCTGGGGAGCAGGGTTTACACACTCTACTCCTACAAGCCAGCCACCGTTACGATCATCCCCTTAAACATCACTCCCATCCAGGTCACGGCAACCCTTCTGGTCCTTCTTCCCCTGCTCCAAGCGGAATTTGAACTGACATTTTTTGGCATGGCAGTCGGATAACCTAACAAAGACATGAAAAACTGCAGTTGCCAGAGCAGTGAGGTTTACTTGCACTGCTCCTACAAGCTTGCCTCCATTACGTCACTACTATTCGGGTCATGGCACCAACGTAACTCCCCTCATTCAAAATGGGAACTGAACCGGCATAGGAGACATGCAGCTAATGTGAAGTACCGTATCTTCTAAGTTAGTTTCTAGTGTGCCTCCTAAGGGAAGGGGAGTAGGGTATACTTGCACAGTTTGTACTAGCTGGCCTTTGTTTGTTCCTCTAAACGTCACTGCCATCCGGGTCATGGCACCAATGTACCCCTCTCCCTGATCCAAGCAAGATTCAAACTGACATTTCTGGCATAGAAGTTTGGCCCAATATAAATGACATAAAAACCACAGCCTGTAGCATTGTGTGCCACTTGAGGCCATGGAGAGCAAAGCTTATTCACACAGCTTGGTTGTATCTGTTAAAATAATCCTTCTAAACATCACTCCTATACAGTTCCTATCATGGCACCAATCACACTGGTTCTATTTGACCTGCTTTAATCCTTGTGTACTGTCCAAATGGACTAGATGATTTTGTCACATTGCCTTCTATTATAATGGCATTTTTCATTGCAAAGCCACGACACCAAATAATCATGCATTCTTTACTGCGGTGTTTTTCCCTGTTGGAAAGAGGTCAATCTTTTTATTTTTGCTGTTGATCATCTGTTGGCACCATTAAACCTTTAGATAGGCCTGTGCAAACATATTTCCGGCTTTTATATGGAATAAAACCACAAATTATAGTGTGCATGCATAAACACGGTACACATAAGTGGGTAAAGGTCTCTCTCACACTCTCACACACTCACACGCAGACACACAAACACACACATACGCTACCCCACATAATCTATCATTAAATCTATCATTTTAAGCCAGACACTAAGCTTTTTTGCACTGTAACTGATGATCAACATTAAAAATGAAAAATGTTAACTCTTCCCAACAGGGAAAACCAGCAACAATCAAGAATGCATGATTATATGGTCTCATGGCATTGCAATAAAAAAATATCATTATAATGGAAGTTAATGGAGCAAAACAGCCATAAACATAAGGAACACTTTCAAAGTACTTTTCCTAAGATATGTTTGTCATCAAAAATCATTTCATTTGCAAAAGCAGAAAAAGTTGTGGCCATATTAAGACTTAAAATCATCCTGAGTGGATGAAAACAACCCGAACAGAACATAAGGGTTAAATGCTGTTTGAACAGGAGTTTTTAATATGAGATTGTAGGCAAAGAATTATAAAAATGTCCTATGAAAACCCATTTCACAGATCAAAAAATAAGGTAAAATAAGGTAACATGGCATGGTTGTTTCAGCAAATGTGTTTTTCTCTTACAATAAGAGCATTAACCCTTTAAGGACACTTTCTACAACAAATATTGTAACAAAACCCAGTCATCTGCCATTTAAAGAAATAAAATAAAATATTTTTGCTTTATAGCCACAATGCAATATATTTTTGCATTCATTTTGTACTGGGCTGTTAAAAAACTGCATTCGGAATAGAGAGGAATAGCTTGCACAGCTTCCACAAGCTGAATTCTTTGTAAATTCAATGCCCACATCTCACATCTCACAATCCGGGTCACTGCACCAGTTTATACCTCTGCATCCCACGGTTAACGTAGGATTTAAGCATTTTATCTGATAAGTACAGCAAAAAGTACTTAAAGTGAGAAATTACAACGTGTCAAGTCTTTCCAAATTTAATTTAATAGAATTTTTTTTCAATGCAGGACACTGACCATGGCACCACACAGTCTAACAGCACTGGTCTCTGAGAGACCTCCATGGGCAACGCCCAAAAAAGTCATTCTCCTGCCCTGTGGGTTAAAACAGCAAAGCATCAGAGCATGATTTTATTCAGCCTCGGAGTCCAAGAAAAATATCTACTCAAACAAACAGCCTACAGCCACATGTCGTGTTCCTTTCCCACGTTTGATACATCTGCCATTTTTGCTATTAGCTTGTAGCACATTATATAAATCCAGACAGCAGCATGCCACAGCTGTCATCATGGACACACAGAACAAAGAACTTGCACACTGTAATAGTGCGTAATGGTCTGAACACGAGGAGTAGGAGACATCAGCAGAGTACAACATAAACACTAGCTATCAGCTGCATGACACACACAATCGCACACACATGAAGACTAACGGTGTTGCATATGCAGGGGTGAAACACAAAAACAACTAGCTGCATACACAAACGACCACAGGGGAGCTGAAATGAGACACCACAAAAGCACTCAGAGGAGAGATTATGGAGTCACTCACAGGAGCCATTTTCACAAAGTAAGAGCTGAGGGTCCCTCTTGTGCTTAATGATTTTGCCATTAGAGTAATCCAGAGTCTCATTTTCTCCCTCTAGAACGCAGTGTCTGTGTGTGATTTTAACACCGCAGTCGACCAACTCTGACTTGCAATGCATCTGTGCATTTTTAATTGACAACGTGTGCTAATATCTGTGCTGAAGAAATAACTTTTAAAGTTATTAATAAAAACTGGTCTCTGTATTGAGTGTTTTTTAATTTGTTTTTTGACGATCAAACAATAAAAAAACATCTCAAACTAAACTGGCATGAGTGCTTTAATGTATGTTATTTTTTCAAGAGGTGTAACAAATGCACAAATATAAATAGTAAAATATATTGTAACCAAATTTAAAAACAAATACTCTTTAAGAAATAATGTTTGTTCTTATTTTTAGTAAAACAATACAATATAATAATATCATATAGGGTCTCACTTTATATTACAGTAAGTGTTGCTTTTACCTGTGAACTTACATTAGATGTGTAAGTAGTATGTAACTACAGTGTATGTACACAATGGTACTGTACATAGTATATACTTGTGTAATACTGGTGTAACTACACTCATGTAACAACCCACTGAATAGTATTTGTAAGCACAAATGTGTAACAGGACATTGGTAACAACACTAGGAAAGTACACATCTGTAACAGGAATTATGTAAGTGCATTGTGTAACAGCAATACGTACTTGCAGATGTTTTCCCACTTCCACACCTGTTTGCAGATCATGTACTTGTGAACACTGTATGGCAGAACTAATGCTGCATTAGAAGGTTTCACCTTGTGATACCAGTATACTTACATGGTATATCCACAGGAACTGTCCACTCAATATAAAGTGTAAAGGTGTAAGTTTAGGTATAAGCGACACTTAATATAAAGTGGGACCCATTTATATAATTATGTTTTATACAATTTTGCATAATAAGTAAATAATAGTAGAAGTGAAACTTTAAATATATAATATAATATAATATAATATAATATAATATAATATAATATAATATAATATAATATAATATAATATAAAATAATATAATATAATATAATATAATATAATATAATATAATATAATAT
>CAIGQQ010032694.1:21474-35568 GCA_903798035.1 Danio albolineatus | reverse complement strand
TGACTGTTTCAAGGCAACTCGCATGACAGCTGATCCATAGTAAAGACCGCTAAATCCTTCATATCAATGCTTTAAAGGAACAACATGTAAGATTTTTCTTTAAATAAAAGAACAGTGCTATATATTTTGTTGACTTAGGTGCAGTAGTTGATTGTCTTCAGAAGCATTTTTTTGTTGTGTTGGTTAAGAGTCTCTTCACATTTAAATAGTATTGATTAAAGTAAATGATTTAAATGTATTTATGTGTATTTTTATATTCTGGGTAAGGCATAAGACTAAAAAATGTTCATCAGTTAAATAATGTCGGGCCGATAATTCCCATTCATGTAGGCTGCAGTGACGTGGACACAAGTGACAGCTGTAAAAACCAATGTTGAATCAAAACTATAAATTCCTGAATCAATATTGGAGTTACTTTTGCACGCTGGAGGAAGGACGACACCATGACTGAAGTATTTCTTATAGACAGGTAATAATGTGTTTTAAAACTATTTTAATCACGCATATGTAGATTGTGTTGCTATGAATGGGTTATATGCACAGAAGTGTTGTTAAGCCTCTGAAATCTTCCGTTAGATTAATGTGACTATTTTCAGTTTTACAGCATAGATAACGTAGATTTTTATTTAGCGTAACGGTTCATTTTTGAACAATGACAACCTGTGACAAGCTCTCTATATTGTTCTGGCCTAAATAAAATTAAAGTGAAATTTTCAGTTTCAAATAAACTTATATTAAACCGTTTTCAATTTTAATGACAAAATCATCTATTGCACTGGTCAGTTTCAATTTAATTTTGAATAAGCAAGACGGGCTTTAACAGTGTATTAGTAGCATTGAAGTGTGTCCAGATTAGGCATGGGCCGGTATAAAATTCTGACGGTATGATAACCTTGGATAAAAATATCACGGTTTCACTGTATGACGGTATTGTGTTTACTGCTCTAAAATATACTTATTTTAAATGTATTGCTTAAAAACAAAACCTTTTTCCCCTTTGAACACAATACATTTTATTTTAAGAAACGTTTAAAGTGTTTTGGGGCAGTAAACATGTCAGGCTGAATAATTCAAGTGAATCATTGACTTCTGCTGTCTTAATTTGTTATAATTTACACCAAAAAAAAAAAAACGAAGGAAAAAAAAAATGTAAATAAAAAATCTTACTCATACCCTAGGAATGGTATAGCAGAAAATTTTGGCGGTATACCTTGAAAACGGTTATCGTCCCATGCCTAGCGCAGATTACCTCGGAAGAACAAACTCAGTCGGAAGGCTGAGAGAACTCAGAAACTCATTGTGAGATGTCTGCATATCTGTGCCAGTCAGCAAAATCAAATTAAAAGTAAAGTTTAAAAATAAAGTTTGCATAACCAATGATTGATCTGATCCACCAGAGACCCACCCATGAGTAAATACGCAGCCTATTTTTTGAATACTTCACCCACGGATTAATGGAAGCTGCAGATGTAACTGAGCAATTATGTGCTCCTATTGTCCAGTGTCACCCACGTGACGGAACTCGTCGTGAAGATCGGGGAAAAAATTAATCATGCTTGACTTCTAGCATGGTGTTGTGAGGCGTCGCAGACATGGTATTGTTTTTTTTTGTGAACTATGCCACATTACACGAGAAGAAACAATTGAATATTGTGTCTAGGCATGGGACGATAACCGTTTTCAAGGTATACCACGGTCTGGAAAAGTCAAGGTTTTTATACCGCCAAAATATTCTGCTATACCGTTCCTAAGGTATGAGGAAGATTTTTTATTTACATTTTTTTAGGAGTAAATTTTAAAGAAATCTTGTTTTTTTTAAACAAATGAAGACCGCAAAAGTCAATGATTCACTTGAATTATTTAGCCTGACATGTTTACTGCCCCAAAACACTTTAAATGTTTCTCAAAATAAAATATATTGTGTTCAAAGGGGAAAAAGGTTTAGATTTTTAGCCAGACATTTAAAAATACTATATTTTACAGCAATAAATCACAATACTATCATACCGTGAAACCGTGATATTTTTATCCAAGGTTATCATACCGCCAGAATCTAATACCGGCCCATGACTAATTGTTTCATGACGTCCATTTGTCATTTAAGATTCCCCACGACATCCTACGTCAAAAAAAAAAAAAAAACCGTGTCGAAATTGTGACAAAGTTGTGTGATCTGACCAGGGCTTAAATTTCAAGTGTCCAAAACATCTGCCAATGCAAACTTTTCAAAGTTTGCGGCTAAACAACCATTGGGCGCCATGGTGATCATGTCATAAGTTAGTGTGGCTCTGACGCCCCAATCGCACGAGGCTTCATACTTGGGGCTGACGCGACCGTCATAGCAGCGTCAGCCAATGAAGTTAGTCAACAATCGGCTACTGTCTGGGCTGGTGTATTTGCATACAGCGATCTGATTGGCTGACGCTTCTGTTGGCGCTTGAAAAGTTGAGAAAGTCCCAACTCCTGCAGCGAGCAACGCCTCTGAAGCGGCGCCGAAGGATCCAGAATGCAGTTTGGCAAAGCCTGACATCACCCATTCAAAGTGAATGGGAAGCGTAGACGCTGACGCCCCATGTGAATGGGGCGTAAGGCTCTTCTTTGTCATAAAAAAATCTTCTCCAATTGATTTTGTCTGTTAAACAAACTAACACAATTTGATATAAGTCAACTATGATTACTAAACAAAACCACTCTTGTATTTTTTTTTCACACTGCACTTGGCAAAGTCCTGCAGATAAATATCTGGAGTTTACTAGAGTGAATGTTTTCATTACTCATCACAGCTGGGACCCAGACAAAAAAAAACGTAAAAAAATAAATAAAAAAATTTCACCTTCAGGCTCCACAAATCAGTCAAAGAAACCAAACGACTCCAACTGCAAGTTCACGGCTAAAATACGCTAATCTCATTCATTCAACGAGTCTAATAGCTGTACAACCTCTTAAACCAAGGGCAGGACCTGGAGGAAGAACCACACGCTAATAGGGCAGTCTTAAGCCCTTCTTGTGTGTGATAAAAGCAAGTGTAGAGCGTGACAGAGTGAGGGATGATGGGAAAGTTGTAAGGCTAGGAGGGCTGCTGAACAGTGGAGGGAACGGCTGACAGCTGCAAAAGCCTTTGCATGAGCATTACATCATCTTAGCACTTGAAAAGCTCATAGCGATAGCCCGGCGGTGTGTTTTTGTGTGCATGTGGGGGTCTGTTTTTGGCTTTTAGAGTCAGACTAACAACACAATGTCGCAAGTAATGGGATAAATTGCATACACTACATGACAAAAGTCTTGTCGCCTATCCAACAAAGAAGAACTTGACTTCTAGTTGATCATTTGGTATCAGAAGTTTATATGAAAGGCAAAGACCTCTAGATTACACTTATTTTACCAAAATAAAATATGATCATGCCTTGATTTTTTAATTTAATTGATTAATTTGATTAATTTAATTATGACAGTAAGGTCTGATTTTGCTTAGAAAAAGTCTCGTCACTTAACAGAAATAATGTACAGTATAGAATATAAAGTCATGGTGCAGTTGAAAAAAAAAATTATATTGTGTATGACTCCTATGAGCTTGGAGGACTGCATCCGTACATCTCTGCAATGACTCAAATAACTTATTAATAACGTCATCTGGAATGGCAAAGAAAGCGTTCTTGCAGGACTCCCAGAGTTCATTAAAATTCTTTGGATTCATCTTCAATGCCTTCTCCTCCATCTTACCCCAGACATGCTCAATAATGTTTATGTCTGGTGACTGGGCTGGCCAATCTCAAAGCACCTTGACCTTCTTTGCTTTCAGGAACTTTGATGTGGAGGCTGAAGTATGAGAAGGAGCGCTATCTTGCTGAAGAATTTGCTCTCTCCTATGGTTTGTGATGTAATGGACAGCACAAAGGTCTTGATACTTCAGGCTGTTGATGTTGCCATCCACTCTGCAGATCTCTCGCACGCCCCCATACTGAATGTAACCCCAAACCATGATTTTTTTCTTCACCAAACTTGACTGATTTCTGTGAGAATCTTGGGTCCCTTTCTAACAGCGTTTACATTTTTGAGTCAACTATCCCTGTACAAACTAAGCAAAGACCACTTACATTTAGTACATAAAACCTGATTAGGCCTGTCACAATCATCAATATATCGACTTATCATACAACACATGGACAACACCTCAATAATTTTTGGTGATGCAATATATAATCACCCGTCCATACAAACCAATTCTAGCACATTTTAGAGATGTCAGTGTCAGAATGGATAACGTTTTGATGACTTACTATAAATTACTATACTATATTTTCATGTGGGTTAGGGCTGTGCGATAATACGATATTTGATCGTGGACGATCAAAATTACTGCACGATCCACTTTTTCAGAAAAATCGTTGTATTGCCATACAGTATATAGTGCAGTGCTTCCACGACGTTCATTCTTCCATGACGGGGCGCCACACCTAAATTCATCCCCCCACGGCTACATTACTGCTTCTCATTCAAAACATTCAGTCGTCGGTCGTTGTTGTTTTGTTTTTTTTATAGTGGGTTATAATCGCACCAAAACGTATTAAAGGTAAGTGAATTATAACAGCGGGAACTTTTCTGTAACCGTAGTAGTGCTGTGCGTCATTTGTTTAACCCTTTGAGGTTACATGTTGACTGACAGACTGGCTGACAGGGCTGGGGTCCAGTTCATGAAGAGCATCCCAAATGAGGGGCCAGAGATGACTTGCAATATAAGTGATGATGACATAACAGCAATATAAGAGCCCATATGCTGTTTTTTGCTCCTTAAGACACCCACGTTGACTTTTTCAACATTAAAATGTTAATATGTTGTATTTTGAAACTACATAACATAACTTCTACATACAAACACATTGATATGTTGTTTTGAACTGCGGAACAAGTAATTGTAATGCAAGTCTTGTTGAATGTTCTTTCTTTGCAGAATAGCACTTGCATTAAATCTTCACTTGATTAAAATATTCTTGAACATACATGGTAAGAGTATATTTTTATATGGGGACATTAGTTTGGTTGTATTGTACCTTTGTAATTTGCAAAATAGTCTTTAAAAATCAACTTGAAAAAGAATCTGGATAAAAATCGTGAATTTTGATTTCCCCAGAAAAAAATCGTGATATATTTTTTCCATATCGCCCCTAATGTGGGTGTCTGACAGCTGAAAATAGATCTGGTAGCAGGTATCTCAGCCTCTGTTACTTTTTACCTTGTACTTTTTTTGTTAACATTTATTCTTATTTATTTAGGATGTGTTTTCACATTCTGATTCCAATGCCTACATTGTTAAAATTACATATTCTTAAGATTAAAACATTATGTGTTCTTGCATTGTGACATTATATTGTCTTAAAACAATAATAATATTGTTTAAAAATCGCAATACATTTGGTTTTCGTTCAACAAAAGCTAGATATTGTGACAGGCCTAAACCTGACTAAAAATGAACACACCAAATTTAGCTAAGAGAAGCGCAAACTGGAAAATAAACACCCCTTGACACTTCACATAATAAGATTAGCCTTTAAGCAGAAGGATTTGCCAGTGTTTGGGGCAGAGAATTAGCGGATGCAAGAGGAACCAACTTAAAACACAGTGATGCAATGACAGTTTATAAGGAAGCATTTCAAACTAAGAGCTTTAAAAGGTCAGTCGGATGAAACATGCATTCAAAATGAGGATAAAACACCAGCTAGAAGTAAGATAAAATGACTAAATCAAACTCGTGTTAGACAGAAGCTCTTTCACAGACGGGCCTTAAACAGCAGATGCTTCAAGATTAAAGCCCTTGTATTCAGGGAGTCTTGAGTGGTCTGGTAACTTGCAGCCCATGCTGAGCTAAGAAGCTGAACAGCGCACTTTAGTTTGGGCTTTCTATAAATAACCATTCAAACTGGAAGGCTAATCTTATCTTGATTGCAGAGGTCAATATAATCAAGCAGGGAAATGTTTGGCAACAACATAAAGTGTCTGTGCATGTCAGTCTGTAGTTATATTTCTATTCAAAGCTGCAAAGTTTACTTTTTGGAAATGTAGAATGATGCATAAATAATTTGTTACTCTCCGAGAAACTGCAACAAATGATTGATAATAAAAATAGGATGAATTCAATTCAAGTTTATTTGTATATCACTTTTTCACAATAATTACTGTTTTAAAGCAGCTTTATAAAAGGTGCACATTACTGCATTACAATCAAATTTAGAAAAGTAAAGGTCATTAGCAGTGTTAGGGTAAACAATGACTAAAACATATGGACAGCACTTTTTCCAAATGCTTTGAATGCAAAATGCCTCATGATGGGCGCAAGCTGTTGCAAAAAAAACTGCTGAAATTGGGAGCCTGGACATGCGCAGAAGGGACTACCTGATGGTGCCAGAGCTGGAGCCGTGGAATCAAACTTCCAACCAAGCGCTTGTATGTCAAATGAACCACGCACCCGAACTTCTTATTTAACCACCAGTACGCTCCCTAAATAAATATAAGCACTTACATTTAAATAGACCTAATAATATAAGATTTATTTAAAAAACTGTGTGATGTCAGCTGTTTTTAATAGTTTAATAAAAAACATTATATGTTGGAGGCAAAATAAATAAGCTATGAGCACAAAAATATTTTTTATAATTATATTTTAGAATATTTTTATAATTTATAACATTTTAAAATAAATTGGTATTTATTATCTTCATAGGGGTAGAAATAACATTTGTAAAATGTGAAAAAATAACATATAAACAACACATACATTTCTATTTTAATTAACTATCAGCAGGACCCAAAATATCATGGACAGCTATTTCCCACAAGGGAAAAAATTGTGTGTTTATATTAACATAAAAAAAATACAGCAATATTTCTAAATATCAACAGGATATTTACACATCCCAGCACTATATAAAATAATCGTTATCAATTTACACAATAAACTTAATAGTATTAATAAGTCAACTGATGTCTGTCAGCTGCTGCAACATCGCTTGTATATTGTTTTATTGTTATTTTATCTTTGCCTCCGTTTTCATTTGGTTTATTCGATGCCTAAATTATATCTGGCACTTAAAGAGGAATTCACTATTATTTTAATGTTTATTAGGTGTTTTAAAATAAAAAGCCAACGGTAAACGATGCATATAAATAATAACATTTACAGCTCCGTTTTTGTTTTTTGTTTTTTGTTTTTTGTCTGTGAACATGTGGGCTAGCATTAGCTTTGTTTTCCTAGTTATTATTTCAGATCCATAAAAAGAATTACTGCTAGACAACGACCACCTGTTTTTCCTGACCGGGTTCGACGTGTATCAGCAAACAAAAGCCCACATTTAATCCAATAAACAGCGATCCATCAGATCTTGTAGGTCAGAAAGTACAGTTTACTGCTGAACAACTCATTTTATCATTGTATATAACACAGAAGGGCGCCACGGTGGCGTAGTGAGTAACACGTTCGCCTCACAGCAAGGTCGCTGGTTCGAGCCCCGGCGGGGTCAGTTAGCATTTCTGTGTGGAGTTTGCATGTTCTCCCCGTGGTTGCGTGGGTTTCCTTCGGGTGCTCTGGTTTCCCCCACAAGTCCAAAGACATGTGGTACAGGTGAATTGGGTAGGCTAAATTGTCCGTAGTGTATGAGTGTGAATGTGTGTGTGTATGAATGTTTCCCAGAGATGGGTTGCAGCTGGAAGGGCATCCGCTGCGTAAAAAATATGCTGGATAAGTTGGCGGTTGATTCCGCTGTGGCGACCCCAGATTAATAAAGGGACTAAGCCGACAAGAAAATGAATGAATATAACACAGAAATCTAATATTGGTAGTTCAATCTCCTCCAGAAGCTCTGACGGTCTGCTTAGAGAAGCAGTCAATCGCTACTGTCAATTAAATTACTGGCTAAAAATATACTGTTTACAAAAATGAAGATCTGAACCTATATCAGCATGATAACAGTGCCTCATCTTTCAGGACATTTTACTTCAAGTGTAATATTTTTTTTTTATTTGGGCTCAAGTCTCGTTTGGTTAACATGGGGGAGACCAGCTTTATGACTTGTACTGCAGCCAGCACCCAGGGGGTGATCTAACGGTCAGGGGCGTCACTCAAAAGGAGGCTTGCGGCACACTTGGAGGTAACGCATTACAAGTAAAGTGAGTAACATAAAATTATTACTTTTCTAAGTAACAAGTAAAGTATCGCATTACTTTTAAAAATAAGTAATAATATTTGAGTAATTTCTTAGTTTAGTTAATTCGCTTTTAATAAATCTGTGAATTAAAATGATCGTAGTCACGGTGAATCCCGAACACAATGAGAGAATGCAGAAACAGACAGAAATGAAGACAGCAGAGCCTTACATTTCTGCGATGGAAATATTCTCATTATTTTGAGTGCATAAAAAAAAGGAAAAGAGGATTATCTGAATGGACAGTGATTTTACCTTTTAATAAGACAAAAATTACAAAAAAGCAAACACACTGCTTTAAACGACACTGCGGACATCACTGTAGCTCACTTGTCCAACATTAAAAACGACTTGATTAAAATGAATTAAAATGAAAATTCTGCAATATTATTAATAAAAATATTACCACATGAGGAATCCGAGTTACAATTTTGTTGGATGTAAAAATGACTAAAGAAAAAATCTTCAGGTTTATGCAACATTGCTTGTAATCATTTATCAATAATAGGCCACTAGTGCGATTATCAACGTTTATAAGATAAAAACATTTACAAATAATCTAAAATGACATTGTTATTGTTGACAGAGACTGAAATGTGGAAATATGGGATTTTCTGCATCAAATTCAGTCTGTATATACTGTACATAGCTCGGTTTTGGGGTCATGGTCCAGTACAGGTATGATAACCTGGAATAATAACAAATCTCCAGTACTTGCTTTATCAATTAATTTTGAACAGGCGAAAGTGTTCTGTCACAATCAGCTACAGAATTCAATTCAATTCATCTTTATTTGTATAGCGCTTTTACAATGTAGATTGTGTCAAAGCAGCTTCACATGCATTATAAAAAATTGAAACAGTGTCAGTCCTAGGGCTGTAACGATACGCGATATGAAACTGAAATCGCGACACTAAGATCCACGATCCTGTGTCGCGATTTGATAAGGAAGAATTGCGACACACCCGTGACTAACTTTTCAATCATGTTCGCCTTCCTGCAAAAGTTGAGCTAGTTGAAGAAGAACGTGAGGAAACATGGCAACTAACCCAGAGATTGCGGACCCTCCCTCTTCATATAAGTCAGCAGTATAGCAACATTTCGGCTACCCAGTGGTGATAAAGGATGGCAATTGCTCGACAAGACCCACACAATATGCCGTAAGTGCTTTAGTGACAGGCAACACAACCAACATACAGATGATACGTAAAGTACAGAATACGTAAAGAGGCTGTGATAGATTGGAAGATCAGCATATTAAAAGTTCCCGTGACAACAGACAACGAAACATTGGCAATGCTGTCGAAGCGCCCGTTTTTTTTAACCGCATATAAGATGCTTTGCTCACACTGTTAATCTGGCTGCACAGAGAGGGATGGGCGTTCACCAGATGTCCCGACTTTAATATGGGGTTCTCTGAAACTATGAATATTTAACTTTAATTTTATTTAGGCTATTTTATTTAGGCCTACCAAACCAACACAATCTCACGGCAACTTGTGTTTTGGCGCTGAAGCATTTAGCGCGCTTGTTTTGAAGCGCATCACCGCAAAGGTTATTCATTATTCTTTTTTATCTAGTAATTAACTGACCAACCAAAACTACATCAAAATTAAGAAACAAATTATACCTAACGAAATTCGTTTCAAAAAGATATTTTTTTCCAAGAAAAATGTATGAATTATATTTTTGTTTGTGCCTGTCCAACTGTGCGGTGAAAATTTGTTCCGCTCCGGGGAAAATAAGAATTTAATAGTTCACAGCAGAAAGGGCACGGTCCGTGCGGGCTTTCTCCATCTTCTCAATTGTGTTGGGCACAGCTAGGTTCAGTTTGGAGGCATTTTGACGCCAGTGTCCATTCCGTGTCAATGAAATGGAAAGTTAGCGACATGTAAAGTGTCATTTTTGTAGGCTACTCGACCACATCTGTTGTAAGTGAAAAATACTGGACTGTGGTGGAATTGGGCTGTTGCAGCTCACCACGGATATGTTTGTAGGCTCGTAGAATAGCTGTTTTGGAGAAATATGTACGTCCGGACAATTCATTATAGCTGTCGGGTGTGATTACGAGGTCTCCGAAAGAAAGAAAAAAGTATTGAAAGACACTATTTTTTTCGCAGAGATTCTTGGTTACTGCATCAGTGCATTTGTTCCACCTCACATTGTCCCTCCTATATTTTGTGCATCGCTTAAATGCATCACTAATTGATGGCTGCACCTGTTCGTCTGACTTCTGCGCTCGATTTAGTTTTTTTTTTACTGCATTGCCCATTTTGGCAGCCTCATTCTTGTGCGCTTTGTATAAAATGTAAGAGAACTTGATTGAAAAATAATTTTCAACATGCTCGAATCATCTCCACAATAGAGTTTAGTTCTGTTTGTTTTTCAACAGTATTTTGTTACAAAAAAACAGAAGTGTTATAGCTTTTATTTTTAATTTTATATTTGGCTATTTATATAGTTAATAATTTGCATGGTTAATCTTGTTCTTTGGTGTTCAGTTTATAAAGATTTTTCAAATGTTATTTAATGAAAAATATTGTTTAAAAAAAAAAAAGTTTCCCACCCCTCACGAAAAAAAATCGTGATACGAATCGAATCGTGGGTCAAAAATCGTGATACGAACCGAATCATGGGTTTGGTGTATCGTTACAGCCCTAGTCAGTCCAGCTACAGAACTGAAAAGCTAACTGACGCAAATGTACAACATACACAATAATCAAAAATAAAACACTATAATCAGAAAAACTAATTAGGAATTTATAATTCAAAAATGAAGCTCAGCCCTCTCCTAAAATAAAAAACAACACTTGTGTATTAAAGTTAAGATTCAGTAAGCATCAAAACTAAAATTTAATGAAAAAGCAGCACTATGTTCATACATACAGCAGGTTCAGCAAACAACACCTGTTCGATATTATGTATGGGTGTGTAGAGAATTTACTCACTTATATACATATACATGTATGTATATACACAGTCAAGTCTGAATTCATTAGTACCCCTGACAAATTCCGACTACCTCTGACAAAGTTTTTGTTCAAATTAGAATAAAAAAAGAAATTCACAATGACGCCTTTTGTACATGGTCTATCTTTTGGGAGAAGCCTGTGTCATTTGCCAGGGGTATGAATAATTTCAGGCTTGACTGTAAATGCAAGAGCACCAAAACACACATCTACAGTCATCCACTTGTACTACATTGATCCCTAGCATCTTCATGTGTCAGACAACTTGTGAGTAAAAGCTTCTGAAATGTCAGTGTAGAGCAAAACTTACAGAGACGCAGGCGGATGCCAAGCCAACTTCTGGGAGGAGATTTGTGAAGAACTGGATGCATAATCCATTTGTTAGGAACCATGGTTTTTGCCTTTACTCAGCATCCACTGTGTTGAGGTAGAAGTCCACACTAAAGCAGCTGGCAGAGGAGTCACCAGCGGTCAGATACAACTCCTGACATGAGGACTGCATAGAAAATCAACATGTTTACTGCCAGGGTCATAGATAAACATCATCCAAAACTGATTAAGTATCTAATATGCATGAACAGTTTTTAAAACATAAACTTATGCTCTTTTTTAAAGTAGCTTCTGCTCATCAAGGCTACACTTGATTATAAACACAAAAACATTTAATAAAATAAAATAAACAGCAATTTTGTGTAATAATATTGATCAAATTAACGTTTCCGTGATCAAAGTCTATTTAAAAGGATAGCTTTTATTTAAATAGCACTTTTAAATTTTAATATATCAAAGTAAAAATATGAACCAGCACAACTGAATTTCAAAACTGTTGTTTATCATAATTCCATAATCATAAGTTAATAGAGTTGTAAATAATCATATTAAAAATAAAAAATGGTGTACAAATGCAGAAAACTGGGTTTTTACTTGTTAAAAGTTGTCATGTTATTACTGTCATTTTGGGCGGGGGGGGGGGGGGTGTTGTTTACCAGTATGACCGATTGAACCAAATGTAGCCTTAGTTTTTCAAGAAATTGAAAATGTTTCAAAAATATTTAAAAAGAAATCTTGACTGGCTGACTGGTCCTCTAAGCAGATGCTCTGTATGTAATGCTAACACTAACAAGTACGACCAATATTAAAACTGCCTGCTTTACCATATTTTGACTGCTTTAAATAATGACTATTAAAGTCATTTAAAGAATGGCCGTTTTAAATGGTTTACACACACAGCATTGTTGGTTTACAATTTTTTTTTTAAATAAAATAAATAAATCAATAAATCAAACATACAAACATAATGCTGTTGCACTACTCCACTTGATTTTTTGTTTTATTGTATAAAAAAAATCATTAAATGAGAATCTGAAATATTTGGCTTAAATAAAGATGGCTTAGTAATCATAAATGATTTATTTTAATTATGTTTTTGAATAAAATGGTCTTACACTTCATATTTTTTTATTTTTCAAAGTATATGTATTAATTCTGGTACTTACAAAATAGAGTAACAATGCTAAGTGATATTTTTACTTCTTCAAAATTGTCATGTTGTTACTGGGTTTGTTAGTTTTGGGGGTTTTATTTACCAGTATGACCGACTGAACCAAATGTAGTTTTTCAAGAAATTAAAAATGTTTCAAAAATATTTAAAAAAGAAATCTTGACTAGCTGACTGGTACTCTAAGCATATATACTTTATGCTATGCTAGCATTAACAAACATGACCAATATTAAAAGCATTAAATAATCAAAAATGTATTTGCAAAAAAATATATTAAATATATTAATTTAATTAATTGTTTTTCATGCATATGGTCAAAAGTGTATTATATAAATGTTTCATAAGGATTTGTTATTTCAGTCATTTTTAAACTCAATTAAAGACTGAAGTTTTAAATATGCAGTGCGTGCATTTTTAGTATATAATACACTGTAAAAAATCTGGTTGCCTTAACTTTTTGAGCTGAATCAAACTAACCTTCTGAGTTCTTTAAACTTATATTATGTTAAACTGACTTAACACAACAAGCGTAAGGTATAAAATTAAGTTAGAACATGATTAACTTAGTTTAATAAGTTACAATCAACTAAAAAACTTTATTGTCATGACTAAATGATTATATTTTTGCAGTATAGTTTAACCATTAATGTTGCAAACATTTACAGTCATTAAAAGTAACATGCAGAAAACTGTCTTAAGTAAAATAAATCAACTCAAGTTGTTATTTAACATCCCCAGTCAGTGATGCACATAATATATCCACTCCAAATTAAACACAGACCCAGATTGCTCATCTAAAAACAGGCCTGATTTGCCTAATATCTCCTTTGATCTCAGTATTCTGTTGCATTGTAAATTCAATGTGTCGCTAAGCGCGCGTGCACGCTGTTTATGCACATCCACCGATTAACACACGGACAACAACATAACCAGTGCACTAACTAGAAGCATTGCTTGCATTTGATTCAATAGTTTTCCTAATGTAAATGGGAACTCACTCTAACCTGTTGCATTGTAAAGCGTCATCTTCCACCCACAGAACCAAAATAATGCTCGTCCATTCAGCAGCAGCAGGACTTCAAATTCACTCCAATGTCGCTTTCATCCCCTCAGAAAGGTGCTGGATTTACTGCACCACCGCGGTCTGCTTTAAATCCATGTTTGATAGGTCAGGAGTGGCGTTTTTCAGCGTCAAAGTTTCTCGCTGCTTTGTCTGGGCTGCTCCCTCTACTCTGTTTCAGCCATGGAAAAGCGTTTTCCATTTATTCAAGTCACCTTTAGTTAAGGATTCCGCTGCAGTGACTTATTCAACCGCAAGGGGCGCCAAAAGAGACTGTTTTTATTTATAAATTTTATTGTGAAATATGTTGTGTGAAATATTGTCAACATTGGGATGTGAAAATAAGGGATACGCCCACCATAATAAGGAATT
>CAIGQQ010032694.1:0-21374 GCA_903798035.1 Danio albolineatus | reverse complement strand
AGAAAGAAAGAAAGAAAGAAAGAAAGAAAGAAAAATAAAGAAAATAATAAAAGAAATAATAAAAAACCCAATATTTAATATGTTCTTCTGGAACTGTTTCATTGTAAATACACAGTTAAACGGTCAGTAATATGTTTTAATATTATTATTTACAAAAGAAATTGGAATAGTAAACATAGCAAACAGTTTAGCTTATTAAAATAGCTACTATGTATAAAGAAATAGAATCAAGCTATTAAATCTCATTAATCTTTTTCTCACTGTATAACTTACACATTCTGAATAAAGAGCAACGAATGAATGTCATTTGTTTAGATTTGTTGTTTGATTACATTAAATAGGGAGGATCGGCTCTTTAATGTTTATTGCCACCCTTCCGAGAAAGTCTGAAAATACAGGAGAAATATGGGAAAACACCTTTACGGGATGATAGCAGAATAGAACTGTAAAATACAGGAGACTCCTGAGAAAAACGGGAGGGTAAACAGGTCCAGTACAAATACAAAGTATATGTACAAATACAAAGTATAGCACAAACATATACATCTCACACAATCTTGAAAAAATTCAACAAAATAAAACGAGAAAATATGTTACGTTTATGCTACGTTTCATCTGGGCTATTCTTGCTTGTTTTTAATAATAATAATAATAATAATAATAATAATAATAATAATAATAATAATAACAAAATATTTTCATTTTAGACCAAAAGTAAAATGTTAAGTAAAAAAAATAAAAAATAGGATGAAGGATATGTAAATTCCCGTCTGTATACAGATAAGCTTAGACAAAGCTTTCACCAGATGTGCATTTCTGTATGATTGAAGAATCAGATGAAAAGAAAGTTCAACATTCATCAAAACAAAACAAAATGTTCAGAGTTTGTATTTCTCAGTTTTTATTAATTTGAATGGATCCTGAATCTGGTTTTGTGCAGTGGAAAAAAAAAGTTTAATTGCTAGCTGGAAGAAAGATATGTTTCCACATTTCACAGAAGAGCTGTTTGAGCTGTCAAACAATAGGTATACATAGGAAAACAAAATAACTGGCACAAATTTTAAACCCTTTTTAGCTAATGTTTTTATTTTTCCTAAAAAATTATTAATTACTTGAAAAAGGTAATCTGGTTACATAACTTAAGTATCTTGTAATGCATCACCCCAACACTGCCTTTCAGTGCATTTATACCTATGATTTATACTTAACAGTGGTGGTTTAGTAACTCCTCTGCAGGCTATATCTGGACACTTGAATAATTGGCTCCATCTGCTGGTCGTCACGTGAATCATTTGATGACCGCTGAAGTTCAGCAAGTGAATGTGGGTCGGATTGGATCCTGTTAAAAAAGTTTCAGGTCTAAATGTCAAAATGATGAAAAAAGTTTTCAAATGTTTTTAGAGCAGTCTGTGGCATACTTGAATGATTTAATAATAACATGAAGAACGAAACATTCATCGTAAACAATACAACAATCTAAATCAGGGGTCACCAAACTTGTTCCTGGAGGGCCGGTGTCCTGCAGATTTTAGCTCCAACCCTAATCAAACACACCTGAACAAGCTAATCAAGGTCTTACTAGGAATACTTGAAACCATAGACTGTAAAAAATATGGACGTAGTATCCGTGACGTCACCCATAGGTTTCTGATGAACCCAAAAGAAGCCACTAGTAGGCGTGGCCAACCGTCGCCATTTTGTTCGCGCGTCATCGCACCAACCGAGGCATACCAAACAAGGGCAAAGAGGCGGAGCGTGGGCGGAGCGTGAGCGGAGCTACGGGACGCATGCTGGCATTAAGCTAAGAGCTCTCTTATGGGAGAAACACATCATATTTCATTACCTGCGACTCGTTTGTGTTCTGAACACACGTGCTTGGTTGTACACTATATCAATAAAGTGTTTAGTCTGTTGAAAACACTGTTATAATACATCAAGCCACTTAACATCGTTCTTAAGACGTTTTTCAACAGGAAGAAAGTGCGGATTACATCCAAATACTTCAGATATAGTCTGTGTTAGTAAATGCAGGGCTATTTAGGAAATCCAGGCAGAACACTGTATGACAACGCTTCAAATGGCGATTTTATAGACTACAGCTGATCAATCTGTCAGATTCTGGAGTGCATTAGAGTTCTGAAGAACATTATAAATGATAAAGTATCCTAAATAAAGCAATTACATTTATAGATATGGTATAAGTATATAATTTCACTCACCTGGGAAACGGAGGCCACGTGAATGGTTTGTGAGCACAATTAAGTGCACACAGCATGCCATATTATCTGATAATTGCAGGAAATAATTCCAAAAGGCAACTGACTGTGTAAAGCCAAATAAAACAACACAAAAACACGATGAATCAGGCGGAATCAGCTAAGGTGACGTGACGGCGACCAGCGCGACTAGCTGTCACTCAAGTGGCCACGCCCTTAATTATGCAAACTTAATTTAGCTTAACATAAAGGAAACGGATGAGTTATAAAAAAAAATTCACCCCCCTCACAGTTGTCATGAAGGGTAATATAAGCTATATGAACCAAAATCGTTCTTTGTACCAGGCTGTAAACACCTTTTTTTCTGCTGTAAAATTGGCCATTTCACCAGTGGGCTCATTGGAGATTTGCTCTATTATGGAGCCAGGACAGCCAGGACTAGCGGAATTTTCGATGAATTGCAAGTTTAAGTTACTTCCGTATTGGCTTCCCGAGGGAGAGCGGGAGGTTGCCGCTTGCTTGAAACATAAAGGCAGGTGTTTTGAGGCAAGTTGGAGCTAAACCCTGCAGGACACCGGACCTCCAGGACTGAGAGTGACCCCTGATCTAAATAATTATGACAGCCTACATCTTCTTTCTTAGCCAGTACTTTTACATTAGAGTTTGGTATTTAGACTTTAACTTTGTTTTGCTTGATCTACTATAAAAGTTGATTATGTAAGACTGTTTTATGTAAGACTAGTTTTTTTCTAATAAGTACAATGAACTTTCATGAAACTTTAAATAAAGAAACTAATTTCAGTTAATTCATTGCGCTGCTATATTTTACAGCATATAAAGATTGATTTATTTTTGATTCGCGTGTTAGTGCAGGAATAAAAGGAAACCGAAAGCTAGTTTGTAACTGGCTTGTTTGACACGCTACTGTTGTTGAGGAAGTATAGCTTGATCTTAATCTATCAGGTTCAGGGTCCAACTTACTTTCAAAAACTAAAGTGTTGAACTGAGGAGGAATAGTTTTGCTTTCACGATGAAGGCACTGCATCTTTTACTAATTTTGGGGTCTGTCATTAGCATTGTGTCTACAAACAGCGATGAGATGTGTGTGGCTGGCGGGGTCATTCTAACAACGTCTGTGATTCTGATTTCAGTAGGCATCTATTTTACTACTCAGCCGGATCCTTTACTGACTTTTAACCCCGCAGGTGAGTATGACCAATGACCACATTCTGTTTCAGTTTGCAAGATATAAAAATGAAAATAAGGTGATCATACTATGATAAGGTCGGATGAAAACAAACTAAAATCGAATGTGATATGTAGGCTAGTGAAAATCCCTATTTTGACCGCGGGTATTTATTAATGACCAAATTTGGTTTGGCGTTGAAAGTTTGATATTCTTAAATTTAGGGACTGTAAAGTTACATACGACATTGGTATACACTTTTCTAACTTAGCAATGGTGTAAATACACACGGACTTTTATTTTTTAGCCAGCCAGCCCGACATCTGTTTTCTTTTAAAACCATTTATCTTCACTGCCTAATATATAATTGATATAAAGTGGGTCTCTGACCAGACAAGAAACACTACATTAAATTATTTTTCCCTCCCAGCTCTTTAAAACAGGAACATTACCTCAGTATTTTGAATGGAGTTTCTGCGCTAGCCTGCTGTCATTGACAGCATGTACAGTCATCTCGTATTATGCGTGAACAACTAAATTAATGCTTAGTTTATTTAACTGATTGTAATTTAATTGCATTACGATGTCGATGCTGTAAAAGAAACTTTATAAACTTTTAAGTAGTCACATTAACTATTCAATGGAAGTTTACCATTGGCTGAAAAAAACTAGCTGTGCATATAGCCCATTGAGAAGAGTAAGTTAGTCACAGACCCAACTATTACATGTTCATTTATGACTCAGTTATTATTTATATTTTTATTTATAATACAGTAAGCAGTAAAACTAAAGTAAAATGCATTTATTTTCACAACCAAATGTCCCCAAACACCATGTTTTAAAGCTTAATAACTTTATAGAACAACTTACCATCACAAAACCAACTGTAGTGTTCGTGTAGTTTTCAAAAACAATACACCTTTAATTGATTTTGCAAGTAGGTACTCCCTTGAGAATGAGATGTTACATCTCATGGGGTTTATCCTAAACAATACAATATGTTGCAACTTTAACTCTTAATCGATAGTGGGAGCCCATAGTGTCAGCCCTAATTATGTAAATCTGATTATTATAAATGATCATATTTTAAATTAATTGTTACTTTTGAATATCCTGCTTTTATATTGTATGGTGTAATCATGTCATGTGCTATTTTGAAAATTATTAACATACTGTAATTTGTTTTGAGGTTAAAGTGTGCCTCCAAACATTTTTAACACCACAATAAGCTAAGCATTGACACATTGTATGTTGTAATTTGTTTGTGCATGCTGTGAACTGTACAGTATTCAGTTTGCCAAAACCAGCCATGAGTATGTTAATTATCATTGCAAACTAAAAAAAAATATATATATAATTTTTATTATTTTTTTCATATTCCAGGTTTGAAGTCAGATTTGAGACAAGCCCTCTTTGGGCAGCACATTGTATCTGATGTTGTACTAAAAGCTGTGTCCTCATTTATGGCTGACAGTAAACCAAACAAACCTCTGGTCCTCTCTTTCCATGGGACTGCAGGAACTGGAAAAAATCATGTCGCTAAAATCATTGCAAGAAACCTTTATAATACAGGAGAAAACAGCAAGCATGTTCATACATTTATATATGATAATCAAGACTCAAACACGTACAGCGTAAGTAAATTATATTTCTCTTGTTAATACTGTATAGGTAAGAACAGGTTTTACTTTATCGGTGTGAGATTGATGTCGAAACATTTCGAAGCCTTGACTAATTTTCCTCGACTACTTCAGTGCTTTACATAGCCTCGCTCTTCCCACCACTAGGATTAATCCAGAAGAGTAATCCAATTGGCAGGTGACAAGGTGGGGCAGGCAGCAAACAACCAGAACATCTAAAAAATTCTGAAATCAAAAACAGGCAATACAACTAAGAATAAGGGAATTAAAAAAACCACTAAGAAATGTTCACAACACTGTGAACAACTGTGAACAACAAGACTCCAAAAAGATAGTGCCTTTTGGGTTTATATAAGTCAGAAATGTCCTGCAGGTGTTAGTGTAACAGAGTCTTGATCAGAGTGAATGGGTCACAGCTGTAGTGGGTTAATTGGCGTAATGCATAGTGGGAGGTGTAGTCTGAGTGAATGACAGAGGTGCAGGATGGAGGGAGTGCCCTCTGGTGGGTCTTGTGGGAACTCCAGCTGATTATCATGACGGCATTAGAGTTTCTGCACTACTGTGATTCTGTAATAAATTGCATGCTAGCAATAAATAAATGAATAATAAAAGACAATTTACATAATACACACGTGGGGGTGTACCACATAACATAAGTCATTTTCTCTAACCAGCATTTGCATTTTCTGTGTATTCAGGTGTGGCTAAAGCAGTTCATACATACAAGTGTAGCAGATTTCCCACGCTCCATGTTCATTTTTGATGAAATGGATAAAATGCAACCACAGGTGATCGATGTGATGAAACCTTTTCTGGACTACAACGCCCATGTAAATGGAGTGTCATTCCACAAAGCAATCTTCATTTTTCTCAGGTTATACATTATAATTTATATTCATTATAATTCCCCACATGATCCAATCAATAATTATCTTTGTGTATTTGTAGTAATACAGCTGGGAAAGTGATTGCTGACATGGCCCTGGATATCTGGAGAGAAGGCAGAAAACGGGAAGAGATAAAGATGAACAGCAGGGATCTAGAGATAATGATCTCTGAAAGCATCAGCAAGAATGAGAAAAGTAAGAATCAAAGGATTTCAGTTATTTAAAGATTTTATTACGTGCATATTATCAACATATACGAATAGCTTTTTTTCTATGGGGCTGATGAATGCTTGAATGGCTGATAAACATTCTAAGGCATTGCGCGCTGCACTGCCTTTTTGTTGACTTCCGAAAAGAAGAATGCACTGTGCTTTTTATGTTTCTAGGCAACCATTGTATCAATGGTCTTGATGCTGGAGCACAGGACATTGCGCACTTTTGTGTTCAGAGTTGATTTAAAGCACACAGAGGCCCTGTTTACACTAATACATTTTAGTTTTAAGACGCATAGGTTTTGCTACGGTTTCACCTTCCGTCCACACTACCCTGGAGTTTTCGAGCCCTGAAAATGAAGCGTTTTGAAAACGCAGAAGAGGCTGTTTTGGTTTTAAAACGCTGCTGCTCCATGTCAGCATGGATGGAGGAAAACGGAGACATCTGAGGCATGGCTGCAGACAGATCTGATCAGATCAGAGCTTTTTCTCAATATTAAGTTCACAAAGTTTAGTCCTGCATCCTTTCCTTGTCTGTTCAAACTTCACAAGCTCGAGGACAGGTCGGGTAAGTCTTCAAAAAGAACAGTGTAGGCCACTTTATAACATCATTCGTATCACCCTGGCTACGTTATCTTAACATTAAATTGAAAACATGATATAAGGAACTGCTTATTGTCATTTTGATATTAACTTAACAGACACTAAAATCGTTGAGGCGTTGTGTAGCTGCATATTTATATGACAGTCATCTTCACCGTATGCATATTTATAAAAACATGGAGCCTTTAATCACTTTCACATAGCGATACCGGTAAATATCCGGAAAATGACCGAAACGAATTTACTGGTATATTCAAAAAAGTGCTGTTCACACAGGCGAGAACGTTCCGGAATTTATCCAGAAAAGTCCATTCACACATCCATTCCAAAATACCAGTAATTTCTAACATCATTAACCAGAAATGAGCCCTGAACAGCTGCGCTTGTATTTGTAAACATAGGGTTCGGGCTTTTGTCGATAATTTCACTTTTATTTAAAGCTTTAGCATTCATACAGCCGCTTTTGTCCCAGAGACATCCAAAGGCAGAAGCGCAAACTGCAGCTGTTTACACATTTGACTACATTGCAAATTGTCTGGATGGATAAGTATTTTGAACAACTTCGATTTAACATAGAGAAACACTCGAATGTCGAGATGTACGTAATATGTGTGTGTGCTGGCGCTCACTGGCTGCTTCACCTGCACACACGTCAAGCAACTGAAGCAGAGCTTGAAGGTAAACAAACAGCGGTTTATCATAAGCATTTTATCTATAATAATTTATACAGTTGGCATTAAGAAGGAACATAGAAACGTTATCTGACTAACATCTAGCAGCTAAATGTGTCTGGAAAAATATTCAAAGGCTTTTATTTTCATAAACAGCGTGGATGTGAGCGCGCCTGAATGTTCTGATTGGCTGGAGCAGACGTCTCATTAACGCAGAAGGAACATTGCCGTAAAAAGCGTGTCCTTCTGCATTCATACAGAGCAGCATTGCAGCAATGTTACAACCGGTAATGTTACAACATCTCTTTCCGGAAAACTGCCAGAACGAATTTACTGGTATTTTTTTAAAAGGGCCTGTTCACACATACAGACCTTTCCGGAAAATTGTCGGTAATTTTCCGGAAAGGTCTGTATGTGTGAAAGGGGCTATTAACAAAACTGCCTCCTTTCATTTTTATTGAAAAATATGAAACATATCCTGTCTCTTTTGCTGAATATCAGTTGTAATAATCAATAATGTCAATTAATAACACAATAAGTTTATAGGAAATGCAAGCAATCGCTCAATGTGCAGAATCACATTTACATAAATGAATATATTAACTTATCTTTGTGCTCAGGCAAAACACGTTACCTAAGAACAAGTAATAGATTCAAAATACTGAAGGGTCATTAAAAAGAGACAAGATGAATTAAATATCACGTTTATCAACTATAGTGAGATGAGGGTCCAGCGATAGATCTTCGATAAATGTCCGCCGTGTGTTGCTCTCACCTGGGGAGGTGCAACCACTGATTGCCTGGAGCTCAGACGTCTGCATACACTGCAGTGCATGCCAGAGGGTGTAGGTGGTCACGAGATGTGCATTTTCAATAGTGTAGTGTGGACGGAGATCTTTTCAGAAACGCTAGGTGAAACGCCAGTGTGGACGTGGATCGTTTTCGTTCTGAACCGCCTTTTTAAAACCAAAACGCATTGGTATAAACGGAGCCAGAGTTGAAGCACACAGAGCGTTTCATCAAAAACGTGAGGTGCAGAATTAGAATGCGAATTGAATCTGATTCATTGAATTGTTATAATATAATTTACATAATGTGCATTACTTTATGTAATCATTTAATGGCCTGTCATCTATGATTTATTTCTTTATTTATTTTTACAATGGTTTTTCTTTTAATTGTATTCGGTTCATCCATTCCTTGTATTATTTAGCCCAAATTTGTTCCCCTCAAACCTAACAATTGTTGTGTATCTCTTGTCAGGTGGATTTTGGCACTCCAGTCTCATAGATCATCATCTCATTGATCACTTTATTCCTTTCCTACCTCTGGAGCTGAGGCATGTGCGCCAGTGTGTCTTGGCTGAGATGAAGCATCTGAACAAAACCCAAGATGCTCATCTAGCTGATAAAGTGGCCAGAGACATGCCTTTCTTCCCTAAAATACACAAAGTCTTTGCTGAGAAAGGCTGCAAGTCCGTCAGGCAGAAGTTGGCGCTATACGTTGATGAATAGAAGTACCACTCGGTACCATTTGAATGTATCTGAATGAAGACTGTCGATAGATTGTTTTTTCTAAATCGAGACTAATGAATTATTCTCACAAAGCTGTATTTTCTGCATGCCTTTTCGTTGTAAATTTAGGTGGATTTCCAAAAAAGCACACTCAAATTATTTTTATATGGTATAAGGACTCCTCCTGTTTACTTCGTCAACTCTAACAGCTAACAACTCTACAGCAATCTTCATTAAATGGGCCATGAGCTGAGAAACCAAAATTCCCTTGATCGTTTGATATATGAGGTCATAATATTATAAAAATATCCTGTAAGTGTCGGAACTCAAAACTTTGTCTTTACTCTAGAAACAGCCTATAATGAAGGCAGTCTGCCAAAACAGCAAGTTTTGAAATGTTCTACTCTATGATGTACTAATATAAGCTCCGCCTCCACAGAACATTGAAAGCTGTTCCTATTTCACTGCCTGTTCACGACTTAGTGCATTCTAAAAAGTACACATCGCCCCTCTAAAGCACACTTTAGAGTGAAAACAATCATGACCACCATGTTGAAGTGTATTCCAAACTAAAGTGCTCAAAACTTGGAAGTGAAGAATTTTTAGGGATACAACTGCTTGGTGTCACAAACTATGGGCGTACTCACACTATGTACAGTTCCCTTTAACCGGGCCAAAGCACGCTTGTCCCCCCTTCCGACTCCCCCGACGGCCCACAATCACATTGCATTCGGGCCTGAGCACGCTTATGTCATGGATGATGCGCTGTTCAGTTTAAGTGAAGTGCTCTCGAAGATTGTTTTAGTGGTTTGATATGCTGTGACACACAGTCAGATATTCCGCCGAACAGATCAGCCACTGCTGACGCTCATAAACAATCAAACTCCTCGTGCTGCAGGAATTAGAAGATTTACTAAAGGCGCAGCTGTCGTGTCGTGTCGTGTCGGTTTGCGTCTTTAATAATCTACGACAGTGTGCGTTCATTAAACAGTAAGAATGATTAATAAATCCATATCAAACAGTATCAAAGTCACGTCTCCTCTTCAGTTTCAGGCTCAGGCGTGCTTTGCACTCACACTACAAGCGTACCGCGCCAAAGCCCAAGTGAATCGTGCTCAGGCACACCTCTTTTAACCGGGCCAGGGCCGGCCAACTGTACCGTGCCTGAGCACTCACACTTCTAAAATTATCCGTGAAACGGGCCTGAGCACAGTTCGGATAGCATAGTGCGAGTACGCCCTATGTTTTTAAAGGCTCATCACTAAGCCCTAATCCCTATGAAGGGTTTACCCTCTGGAGGGACAGCTTCAAAGGGATTAGGGCATAGGGATGAGCCCTACCAAATGGAACACATTGTCTGTTAATATAGAAAACTGTTCAATCATTGCAATCTGCCACAGTGTGGTGAGCAGGGTCAAAAACGGCGCAGAGAAAAAATAATTTCTTCTAATTGTTAAGCAGCGCCTGTACTGAATGAGCACTGTGCTTCATCAGAGAGCTGTTTTAAACAGTTTCTCCTTTTATCTTTCTTTTGAACCCATTTTAACAAACTTTTCATCTGTTTTTAATTATTTTAATTTGTTGTTCTTGTTTCCTTATTGTGATTTTTTTAATGATTATTTTAATCTTCTTGTTTATGTAAAGCACTTTAAATTATCATCATATTGTGTATGAAATGTGCTAAATAAATTAATTTGCCTTATCTAAATTCTGCTGGGGTTTTTTCCCATGTAAAAATCTAGAAAACAGTGCAGTTTTTGGTAGCACAGTGGCTATAGCATGACTGCATGACTGCCTCACAGCAAGAAAGGTGCTGGTTCAAGTCCCAGCTGGACCATTACATCTTCTGTGTGGAGGTTGCATGTTCTCCCCATGTTCGTGTGGGTTTCTTCCGGGTGCTCCAGTTTCCCCCACAGTTCAAAGACATACAGGATAGGTGAATTGGATGAACTGAATTAGCTACAGTACTGTATGTGCATGGGCAATTGTGTGGGTGTTATCCTTAGTGATGGGTTATGGTAGGAAGAACCGGTAAAAAGAATTGTCAGAGTAAAAGGTGGTTCATTCCCCTGAGGCGACCCCTGATCAACATTGAATAATCAAAAGGAAAGTGAATGAGTGAGTAAGAGGGTTCTTTGGGATTTTTTTAAACCCATGTGAAATGTATACTGCTTAATCTTGGCCAGGATACTCGCTCAAAAGAGATTTTTAATCTAAATGTGCTTATCCCTTGTAAAACATAGTTCTCAAACTTGTTTCCTGGAGAGCCAGAATAAAGATGTTAGTTGGCATTCACATTTGCCGTCTTTTGTACGCACAAGTTTGTTATTCTCTATGTGCAACTTTCAACCACTGGTGAAAGCAAACTGAAGCATGCGCACAGAGACCCATTCCTGCGCACTACTGGTGTGAGTCCTGGTTGTTTACATGCACACCGATAAAATACGCGCCGCTCATGCGCTGTGAAACCAGAGTAACAACTTTTCATGTTACACGCTCGCCACGTGTTTTGCTAGTTGACAAAACTGAAGTTGATATAATATGATGATGAACTTATTTTGACTAAGTATGGCTATAGAAGACTTTAGGTAAGACTATATAACATTAATTCCCTGGCCCTTGAGTTTAAGATGAACAGATAATTCTATGAAACATATATATATTTTTTTGTATCTTATAGAATTGTCAAAATTAATTGTTTTCCAGTTACATTTAGGATTGATTTCTGTTATTTATTTATAATAAATAAATAAATAATAATAATAATTATTATTATTATTATTAGGGCGCCACGGTGGCGTAGTGAGTAGCACGTTCGCCTCACAGCAAGAAGGTCGCTGGTTCGATCCCCGGCTAGGCCAGTTGGCATTTCTGTGTGGAGTTTGCATGTTCTCCCCGTGGTTGCGTGGGTTTCCTCCGGGTGCTCCGGTTTCCCCCACAGTCCAAAGACATGCGGTACAGGTGAATTGGGTAAGCTAAATTGTCCATAGTGTATGTGTGTGAATGAGAATGTATGGATGTGTTTCCCAGAGATGGGTTGTGGCTGGAAGGGCATCCGCTGCGTAAAACAAATGCTGGATAAGTTGGCGGTTCAATCCGCTGTGGCGACCCCGAATTAATAAAGGGACTAAGCCGAAAAGAAAATGAATGAATGAATTATTATTATTTATAATAACTATAAATATTTTTAATAATTCCAATTCTGGTTGTCCATATTTTACCCAAAGTTAAGGTAAAACATCAAACATATTTCAGAATGTACGTTTAATGGTCCTTTTCTATATTAACTAGATGTAACCTTCTAGAACTACATTTCTACAAACCAACTATTTATAAGCTTGAGGGAGGAGGGGGACAAATATGGATTGTATATGTATATGGGTTGTATATGTATATGGTTCGCCCAGGTTGCCATTCAAGCTAGCACCGCCACTGGCTCTAACTCTAATTAAACACACCTGATCCAACTAATCAAGGTGTTCAAGATTACTAGAAACTATTAAGCAGGTTTGAGTTGGAACTAGTTGGAGATAAACTGTGCGGAGCCTTCCAGGAATTGAGTTACTGTGGTAAAATAAAGGCTATAATAGTAATAATATGCGTGTTTACTATGGGCAGTATGACATATTTGCCATTTGAATCGGCAGTGCAACATGCAAGTGTCGTATGGCCCATAGTAAACACACATGCCAATCTGACGAGGAAATCATACACTGTTATTAAAGTTTGCAAATTACACAGTATTTAACTACGCTGACTTACAGTAAGTTACTGGCGAACTGGAATGTTATATGAACTGAAGTTTACTGTAGGACAGTTATGCGGTATGTTACTGTATTTTAAAGTTGCCTTGTGGAAATGACTGTATATTTTACAGTAAACATACAATACTGTAAATACTTATACAGTAACAAAAGTGTTGCTGTAAATGTAAATACAGTATTTTTGCAGTTATTTATTTAAGGTAAGAAACTGGCAAACTGAACTGTAATATGAGCTGTATTTTACTACAGGACAGTTATGCAGTATGTTACTGTATTTTAAAGTTGAATTGTGAATGACTGTATATTTAACAGTAAACATATACAATACTGTAAATACAAACAGAGCAAGATAAATGGTGCTCCAAATATAAATACAGTATTTTTGCTGTAATTGACTTACAATAAGTTACTTGTGAACTGAACTGTAATATGAGCTGTATTTTACTGTAGGACAGTTATGCGGTATGTTACTCTATTTCAAAGCTGCATTGTGAAAATGACTATATTTATACAGTAAACATATACAATACTGTAAATACATATACTGCACAGTAAGATAGATGGCGTTGCAATGCTGTATTTTTACTGTAATTGATTTACAGTAAGTTACTTGCAAATCGAACAGTAAAATGAACTGTATTTTACTGTAGGACAGTTATGCAGTGTTACTATTTTTGCATTGTGAAAATGACTCTTGATTTTATATTAAACAAACATTCAATACTGTAAATACACATACAGCAAGATAAATGGTACTATAAATATAAAAACAGTATGTTTGGTTTAACTGATTTACAGTATGTTACTGGAATTTACTGAACTGAATTAAATGAACTGAATTTACTGTAGAACAGTTATTCGGTATGGTACTTTATTTTAAAGTTGCATTATGAAAAGGACTGATTATTTTACAGTAAATATATACAATACTGTAAATACATTACAGCAAGATAAATGGTGCTGTAAATGTAAATGCAGTATTTTTGCTGTAACTGATTTACAGTAAGTTACTGGCGAACTGCTGCCAATATGTTACTGTAGATTCTACAGGAAACTGTTAACAGTGTAGGCATTAACAAATGTCAGTTGCGACTATTGTAATCTAAATAGCAAACTCAGAGAGATGAATCACAATATTCTGTTTCAAAAATTAAAATATTTATATAATTTAAAAGTTCAATATTGTCATCTAGTTCATGGTGAGATATTTCTAGTGTAACCTGTAAACATTGGTCATAGTTACAGTGACGTCGACATGCAAACCTGAAAACCAGGAAGACAAGTAAATCGTGTTTTTCTTGTACTCGATGTATGCAGTTTGCCATGTCAGCTTATTGCTTATTGCAGTTTTCCAGAAACGAAACACTAGGAGAAACCTGGATGATTTGCTTTAACAATGAAAGTGCAGCGTATTTTAACAGTTCTTTTGCTTGTATGTAATATAACATCATCTTCATGTTTTCTGGAAGTGTTCACGGATGCGGCATCTGCAGTTTACAAATTTTTTGAATGGGATGATTTGCTTGTTTTTGACCCGAAACGTGAGTAAAATTGCAGTTTTGTTCTTTCAGCAGTTGAATTTTAGTATTGTTAATTTTCTGTTGTTACAATAACTTCACAAAAAGCACGTATTTACTTATTTGTGTAGTGGGTGGGTAAAGGCTTTTGCTTTTTTTTCATGCTATGCAAACAAGGTTTTATTTTTTGACATATTTTTCTTTTAAACTACGGTCGACAATGTGCAACATGGTACCACATGTATATACTGTCGAAATGTAATTACATAAATATAACAGCACTCATTTAGAGGGATTCAGATTAAAATAACTCCAGTGTTGTTTCTCACAATATTAATTTAGAGGTCTTCTAGTATCTTCTATATCTTTGACTTGTATATCTCTACATTTTTCAGGTTTGGAGGAAGATTTGACTCACTTTCTCTTCGGGCAGCACATCGCATCTAATGTTGTACTAAAATCTGTATCATCATTTATGGCTGACAGCAAACCAAACAAACCACTGGTCCTCTCTTTTCATGGGACTACAGGAACCGGGAAAAATCATGTCACTAAAATTCTTGCAAGAAACATTTACAAAAAAGGCGAAGAAAGCAAGCATGTTCATATTTATGTTTCAGAATATCATTTCCCAGATATAAGAAAGGTCGACTTATACACAGTAAGTATTGCAATATCAAAACATTGGTCTAAAGCACAGGTGTCAAACAGGGGCCATAGCTCTGCACAGTTTAGTTCCAACTCTAATTTAACACACCTGATCAAACTAGTGCTTTAGGCTTGTTTGAAACCTAAAGAATAGTAGTGTTGAGGCAGGGCTGAAACTAAACTCCGCAGGGCTGCGGCCCTCCAGGAATTGACATTGACACCCCCGGTCTAAAATTTTAAAGAGCTCCTATTATGGGTTTTTGAAAATTACCTTCCATGCAGTGTGTAACACAGGCTTAAATCTGAAAGTGTGGCATGTTTAAAACTATTGATTCATCTGTAAAAGAGTCGAATCGTGGTTCGAATGAATCGCCGCGTGATAACGAGCCTTTAGCCATGCCGGTGTGTTACACCATATTCTGTGACCGTCGAAATCTGTGACCCTAGAGGCTGTGGCTGCATAATCTATGTAAACTGCGTACATTCTGCCTTTTAAACCAATGACAACAAGGTCTATGGAAAGCGTTTGTTTAGAATAACTGTTTATTCGTATTCAGTGCATAAATGCATACTTGATCTATCTATCTATTTAGGGTCACAGATTTCGACGGTCACAGAATATGGTATAACAACTGATTAACCAATGTGCATTATGGGCACAGGCCCAGTGCAAATAGCGCACTTCGTTAATTCCCGCCCATCACTGTTTGATTGACAGAGACAACATCACTAAAGAGTGCAACCGACAGCAGCGTTAGTGGTTTAGCTCGTAAAGCTCATGGCAACATGTTGTGATGCGATCGATCATGAACACGGTTCGAATCCATGTCTGATGAACACGTTCTTCTTTTTTTCCTTTTTTCATCACGAGGAAGACAAGTAGGAGTCATTAATGAGTGTGTGTATTATGGAGGGCTCAGATTCGTAGAACAGGATTGGAGAGGTGATAAATCCAAATCATATGCATTATAAGTTTTTAGAAGTTCTACATTAAAAATACCCTTAAATATATATTTTAGTACTGCTTCAGTGAACTTGAACAAGTATATTAAAATCCATGAATTTTCACTAGTTTTACTAGTTTTGTTTTTTCAAAGTGTGATTTAAATGCCTTAAAAATAAGGTAAATCTTTGTAGACTATAAATATATGTACTGTATATCATTATTTAAAAAATCCGGGCAATACATTTTAGATTAAATTTTTTTTTTTAATTATTATATTAATCTTATTTTTTAATTCAACTACAGGGGTGCGGCCAGGTAGTGGGCCCTACAAGACGTTGTGCCCAGGGGCCTCTGAATTCTTAATCTGGGCCTGAGTATGAGGGAAAGTTAGTGTTACTTTCCCTACCCAAAGATGAGGCTGTGAAGCATGGGCGTAAATCTCATTTAACACAAATAAAAATAAATATAAATATAAAATTTCCCTTGAGCAATTTTTTAAGGGGAACACAAATAATACAGTCAAATTGTACTTTTAAAGATATGTCCCCAGTTAAAACCTTTGGCTCTATCATTATTGCAGCATGGAGACTCAGGTTCAATGACAGCAGATTTTTTTTTCAGATTATTTATGTGTGTGTTCCGTCAACAGACTGACTCCTGAAGCAGAAGAAATGCAGGAAGAGATGTTTTCTAAAATCATAATTAACTTGTTCACATTACACTTGTTAAATGGACAGATCATACTGTAAATAGGTGAGCCTGTGATGTTTATCTGCTGAACAACCACAACTCTAAAAACATTAAAGAAATTGCTCATCCAAATAAAAAATTCTGTCATTATCCCTTCACCCCCTTACCTGACACTGTACATCTGACTGACCCTGCTCTGCTGTCCCTCAATCATTTATTTCTCCTTTGCCTGTGATTGACACTGTGACATTAGTATTTTCATAAGCACCCATTCTTAAAGCCAAATTGCCTTAATATGTGAACTTTTTGTATTTATTGGCGTTTAAGTGCACTGAAAATTATCTTATGTCAACTTTCCTTTTCTTGTGGCCATTTATGTTGTTAACATTATGCCAACTCGTCTCAAAAAAAAAACATTGCGTGGGAAATGGCTTTGGCGCGTTAGCTGCAGTGCACTTTGCAAGAAGCTAACGCTAACGTTAACTAGATAGGTAATATTTCAATCGCTACACTCTAAAAAAAAAAGGTGCTAAATAGCACCAAAACTGGTTCTTTGGTCGTAACGAGGGGGGAACCTTTTTTGGTGCTATACAGCACCTTAAAAAAATAGGTGCTATATAGTACTTTTGTCAAATGGTGCTATATAGCACCTATATTTTAAGGTGCTCATAATGTTACTTTACCCTTTCCGCAAATAAAACCGGCATAAGAGTTATGAGAATTAGCTATAAGAACAAGTGCTTACCAGTAGTAGTGGTGCTATATAGCACTTTAAACACCCCAAAGAACCACTGAAGAACCTTTATGGTGCTTTAAATGTTCTTTAAACAGTAAAAGTGCTATATAGCACCCTGACCACCTTAAAGAACCACTGAAGAACCACTGAAGAACCTTTATGGTGCTTTAAAGGTTCTTTACACAGTAAAAGTGCTAAATAGCACCTCAAATATCGCAAAGAACTTCTGAAGAACCACTGAAGAACCTTTTTTTCTAGAGTGTAATATAGCAGACACATTGAAAATACAGCAGTAATCAGCATTTTTACCGCAAATAATTTATGAATGAGTCTGTATCAACAACATTAAAGAGAATCGCTTTATTCACAGTGAATAAAGTACCCTTCTTACTGGCGAGCATCTAGAACTGAGTCATAGCCACACACCTGACTTGTGTGTGTGCGCATAATCAGAGAGATGAACCGGGAAAGCAGACAGTGGACCAAACCACTGTGAGGAAGGGGAGGGGAAACTCAACAATTTCTAACTGCATTTTAAATGTGAAATGCATTTTTTTTCTACATATACAATTATTTTAGGTATATAAACATATATTTTTTACAATAAAGAATGCATTTTTTTTTGTTTTTTTTACTCGCTAATCTTTTTACTTTTTTGGGGGGGAGGGGAGGGACAACCCTCGGGGTTTATGCCCCTGCTGTGAAGAGTCAGTGGTTGACGTTTATATTTGCAAAAATACCTCAGCATTATAGCCCCAGCCTTGTGCTGTGTTCCCGTCATTTTTCTGATAAGTGCTTCAGCAATCTACAGGCTTACAACAGGGGATTCATCGTTTGTTAAAGGAAGAATCAGAAAAGAATATTGATGTATGGGACTTTATCAGAGCTTGACAGGAACTTACAGTACACAGTTCATTTGGACCAGTTTCTTCCTCCATTTTACAAGTGTAAGTAAGTGTGATTAAAACGGTTGCCTCATCGTTTTCTCTAGCTTGCAAAAAATGTATTTATTTGTGTTTTGTTACTTGTAACCGCTTGTACTGTATCTGATTAACTCTTTGTATTCTCATATCACATCTAACATGTCGCGTGCCGCTTTGTTTACAGATATAAATGCGTTTGTGAGCTCGCGATGCTCTGCCGTTCGTAGTTGCTATGGCCATCGTTAGCTGTTCCTACACGTGTGCGGTGATCAAGTTTCAAAATAGCTTTTGCCACTGTGTGGATTAATACTAAATGTGTGTCACTGTTTTTACTTATGGTTAAGGATAGAGCAATATGACATATGATAAACTGAATTGCTTTAATGCACTCCTCCTTTGGGCTCACACATACACTATGAGTACTTGTTGATAAGCCGTGCTGGGTATTTCTCTGTCTCATGTTGAACGCAGTCGACCAATCAAAAAAGACTGATTAGCATCACGCTAAGGAGCGGTTTGGAAACAATTGAATCAGTGAATGATTCATATGGGAGTCGCTGGTATAATTAGGTAAAAATAAATGCATAAATACACAAGGGCTAATAATTCTGACTTCAGCTGTATATTCATGATATGTAAACAAGGTTTTATTTTTTTATAGCAAATATTTATTTAAAGAGCCCCTATTATGGGTTTTTGAAAAAGAGCTTGTATGCAGCGTGTCACACAGCTCTAAGTGAAGTGAAATGTCCAGCTAAGGCTTAAATCTGAAAGTGCACAGTGTTTAAAACTATTGATTCATCTATAAAAGAGTCGACTTATAGTTCCTCAAACGAGTCGCCATGCTAACGAGTCTTTAGCCGTTTCGGCATTACGTGAACACGAAACATAAGCCCCGCCCATTTATGCGCGCGCAGATTCGAAATCCCCAATCCTGCCCACAAACAACAGCGGTGAGGAAAAGTTGCCAGATCGGGCGGTTTTCAACTTGATTCTGCAGGTAAAACCCTTTGGACAGGGTTTGGGCTGAAATCAGTCAGCAACATCTGGCAACACAGTGAAGAGCACTGTGCTTAGCTGGATATTGGAAGTGTGCAGAGAACCCAGAGATGAGACTTTGAAGAGTTAGTCGTTTCTGCAGAAATATCTCCCATGTGCTGTTCCCCCTCCGAGAAGTGCTTACAACGGAGAATTAGGAGCACCGGGACATTTCCTGGCCTGCTATCCAGCAAGTGTGAGCAAGTGCGATTAAAACAGTCACCTCGTTGTTTTCTCTAGCTTGTAAATGATGCATTTAACTGTGTTTTGTAACTTGTAACCGCTTGTAGTGTCTCTGGTTAACTTGTATTCTCATATCGCGTCTAAAAGCACGTTGTAAACGCGACGCGTGCCGCTCTGTTTACGGATTAAAATGCGTTTGAGCGTGTTCCTCTGCTGTTTGTCGTTGCTATGGCTACCATGAGCTCTGCTACACACGTGCGGCGGTGCTGTTTATAATGGTTCAGCTTTTGCCGCTGTGTGCATTAATACTGAATGTATGTCGCTGTTTTTACTTCTGGTTAAGAATTAGAGTGATATGCTGGGAGACCGGGGGGTTAGTTTTCGGGGTGAGGTGTCTGAAATACGGGCGACTCCCGTTAAAAGCGAGTGTCAGCAGATTAGCTCACGCACACACTATGACTTCAATGTTGATAAGCCGTGGTGGGCATTCTCTCACGCTGAGCGCTGTCGACCAATCGCAACAGACTGGTTCATCGGACCAATCAGCGCAGTTTAGCATCGCGCGAAGGAGGGGTTTTGGAACAAATGAATCCCTGAACGATTCATATAGGAGTCGCTGGGATAATGAGGTAAAAATAAATGCATATTATAAGACAATGAAAGTGTTTTTTGACCATGCAATCAGATCAGCCTGCTGTTGGAGACCCCCAAAACTAAAATATGACCCTTTTCAATGTATAATATGGGCTCTTTAAACTGTCGCTGTCTAATCATTTTTATCGCATACTATATCTGTCAATAAAACGTATTAATTATTTACTATAAAGAAAGTGAGAGGGACACAGATTACATATACTGCACATTTTGTGACAATTCTCTCTATTCAGGCTCAGCTAAAGCAGTGGATTCATGGAAATGTATCCAGCTTTCCCCGCTCCATGTTCATATTTGATGAAATGGACAAGATGCAACCAAAGCTGACTGATGTCTTAAAGCCTTTTCTGGACTACTCTCTTGTTGATGGAGTATCATTTCGCAATGCAATCTTCATTTTTCTCAGGCAATGCACTAAAATCAGTTATTTTCACAAATGTGGCTGTATGTGACACAATAGTCATAGAAAGATTCAAGAATGATGTAATGGTAATACCTCTTCTCTCTCAAAAGACAGACTCTGATGATGATCTGTTTATTTGCAGTAATGCAGGTGGAAAAATGATTGTTGATTTGGCTCTGGATTTCTGGAGAGAAGGGAAAAATGTCTACAATGATCAGAACTGTGTGTATTATTCATTGTTAAATCATCTTGCATGGATATATATTTAAAGAGATACTTCAGCCAAAAATGAAAATTTACCCACTGTTTACTCACACTCAAGTGGTTCTAAACTTATATGAGTTTCTTTCATCTGTTGAACACAAAAGTATTTTGATGAATGCTAAAAAATGGTAACCAATGACTTCTATAGAAGTTGTTTTACTCACTATAGAAGTCAACGATTAATGGTTTTCAGCAATTTTCTAAATATTTTCTTCTTGTTCAAGAATTTTCATTTTTGTGTGAACTAACAGTTTAATAAAACGCTCATATAAAGCGTTGTATGGTTTGGCACCTCATATATATCAGAAATTTTATTAGTGTCCTCTCCTAATTACTGTTACTCTGGTTCTGGTCAGTTCCCTCACCTTGTCTGCATTTTATGGGTACTTACTACCCCTATAATTTGAGACATGCATAATCTTTTGACCCTTGTATACTGTTCAAATGTACTACTCTTTGGTTATGTTTGTGGCTATTTTTGCCCCATTGACTTCCATTGTAATGACTTTTTTATTGCAAAGCCATCAGGCATTTTTGATTTTTGGTGATTTTCCCTGTTGGGAAGAAGTGCAGTTTTTAATTTTTACTTCATTTTTTTGTTATGTGTTTCATTATAATGGAAGTCAATGGGACAAAAATAGCCACAAACATAACCAAAGAGTAGTACATTTGGTAAAGA